>BQNB010004576.1:95145-106939 GCA_026074375.1 Tanacetum coccineum | reverse complement strand
GGGAGAAAATGTGATTAAAATATGTGTATAATAAAGAGCAGTGATTATTAGGACTCATATACTCCGCCCAAACGTGCTAAACAATTTCGAATACCGAGCATATTTTGAGGGGGAGCGTTTCTGAATGGTGATCTTCAAGAAGAAGTCTTTGTCAGTCAACCTGAAGGATTTGAAGACCAGGATAATCCTACTCACGTATATCGCCTGAAGAAGGCTCTGTATGGGCTTAAGCAAGCACCAAGGGCGTGGTATGACACACTCTCAAAGTTCCTGATGGCAAACAATTTCTTCAAGGGTGCCGTGGATCCAACGTTATTCACACGCAAATCAGGCAAACACATTCTACTTGTTCAAATATACGTAGATGACATCATTTTTGCCTCAACAGATCTTAATGCGTGTAACATATTTTCAAAAGAGATGAGCTCCAAATTTCAGATGTCGATGATGGGACAAATGTCGTTTTTCTTAGGCCTACAAGTTTCTCAAAGTCCCGGAGGCATCTTTATTAACCAAGCGAAATATGCTATCGAAACCTTAAAGAAATATGGAATGGATCTCTCTGACCCTGTCGATACACCAATGGTGGATCGATTGAAACTATTCGCTGTTTGCATGTGTGCTAGATATCAGGCTAAGCCTACCAAAAAGCACTTTGAAGCTATCAAACGTGTCTTTCGGTACTTGAAAGGAACCATTAACATGGGTCTTTGGTATCCGAAAGACAACGCCATGTCACTAACAGCTTATGCAGATGCGGATCATGCGGGATGTCAAGATTCAAGAAGAAGTACGTCGGGAAGTGCTCAGTTTCTTGGAGATAGATTGGTTAGCTGGTCATCAAAGAAACAACGAAGCACGACAATATCAACTACAGAGGCTGAATACATCGCCATGTCTGGATGTTGTGCTCAAATCCTTTGGATGCGATCACAGCTCAAAGACTACGGATTTGACTTCAATAAAATTCCTCTGTATTGTGATAACAAAAGTGCTATTGCTCTTTGCTGTAACAACGTCCAGCACTCTCGCTCTAAACACATAGACATACGGCACCATTTCATCCGAGAGCAAGTGGAAAATAGAGTGGTTGAACTCTACTTCGTGGAAACGAATTATCAGCTTGCAGACATTCTCACCAAAGCATTACCAAGAGAACGGTTCGAATTTCTTCTTCCACGCCTAGGAATGAAGAGTTTGACCCCTGAAACTCTCAGACGTCTTCAAGAAGGAGAGGATGAGTAAACAGAATGTCTTCGTGTATCCTTTGTAAATAGTCCAAAAAAAACCTTTAATTATTATATAATAAATAATATATATATATATTATTAAGTCATTTGGAATTACTAAAAGGCTTGCAATTACTTCAAATTGCAACCCGGTTTGATGTCTGGGCATGGATTACTTTATATCCATGCTTTATGGGAGTATAGTACAACAATGGTGATGGTTGAGGCCTGATCTTTTCATCTCAATCAACGACTACAGCTCTTTCAATAGAAAACGGGTCGTTGTTTGAGGGGGAGAGTGAATGTGAAAAAATCTAAGGGGTTCTAAAAGACTGTTGGATGCTATGAAAGTGTAATTATAAGATGGTTGTGGTATTCTAATGGGTTAATATTTAAAGGGGAGTTAATTAATTTTAACTCAAAGGTCCAAAGTTATCTATTGTTGTAATGATTAGGGTTTAAAAAGCATTTGCTCCTTTGTTTCTAGCTTTTACACAATGAGGGACTAAATTGGCCAATTGCCTAAACTTAGAAAAGCCTTAGAAATACTTAAAACAAAAATTAAAAGAAGATGGAAACCTAAGGGACTGATTCTGCCAACTTTCTAACTTAGGATATAAAAGGGGCGGCGAGTTGGTGTTTGGTCAAACCTATCGAAATCCAGTCAAAGCTAAAACACACACAAACACTCTCTCGCAACTCGCCGCCAAGAATAAAGCCACAAATCTCTGATTTCCAGTGTTTCTTGCAAAGGTAATTATCGAACCTTAATCTATATCATTTATTCTGTGTGTATATCAATGGAATCGAATGAAAACACATTAAAAAGTGTAGAAAAAATAGATCTAGGGTCGTTTTAGATGAAAATGCCAATGTAGTGTTGTAAGGTGTGATTTAGTTGCTGGGAATTGTTCATAAGGTATATATTAATAAGTTTTGATGTGTGGATTTCTATCTCAATCAATAGTGAATGATTTGCCCATGCTTCTTAATGGCGGGTTGATTTTTAGAAAGTAAAAGTCGGTGTGTGTAATGGAAAGGATGGTAGTAATGTGTGTCTTATGCGTAGGATAGCCTAGGAATGCCTTAGGATGTGATTAGTTTTGACAAAGGAGGTGCGTGGTTTGAATCTTAAGAATTCTGTCCGAATGGCGAGTTGCTTATGTTTCTAGGTAGCGAGTTGGTTATTTTATTATTTTTTAATAACTTACTCAACCCGCTGGTTCATTTGGCGGGTTGATTAACAGCGAGTTGCCTAACGGCGGGTTGATTAACAGCGAGTTGCCTAACGGCAGGTTAATTAACAGCGAGTTGCCTAACGGCGGGTTGAGTCACAGCGAGTTGCCTAACGGCGGGTTGATTCACAGCGAGTTGCCTAACAAAAGGCCGGTGAACTAACAACGGGTTGCCATATTTTCATTATTTTGTATTCAACAGGTAAACCGCAGTCTTTCGGCGGTTTGGTTCGTATTATTTTTATATATTAAATGTCATCAACCGCCCTTTTTCAAATGTTATTCATGCGGTTAGTGCCTCCATCGCTGAGCGCGGTTGCTCGATTCATCCTACGGCGAGTTGGCACTTTCTGCTGGCGGCGGTTTAGGCTAAGTTGCTTATTTGGCCATTAAGCCAAAAATTATCAAGGCCCCTTCGAATGACCCAGTTGCTTTTCTAAGAATGACATGACTTTAATCAATGTAAGTTCTCTCTAACATCGTTTCTCTGCAATGTTTGTCTTCTTTGTTAAATACTCGTTTTGCCAATGAATAAGATGCCAGAACAAAATGTTCCACTCAACCTCTACAAGAACAGATGTTGCAGATTGTACTCGCTCTCAGTGTTAACAATTAGGGAAAGCAATTTTTTCAATGCACAAAAGATTCAAAAGAACCCCATCTTTTAGATATCAGTGGACATCCTGAGTAATACCAACTTCTTCCAAGCATTCACTGCCTCAGCAAATGTTCCTGCTATCTACCTGCAACAGTTCTGGAACACAATGAAATATAACGAGAAGACTGGGGTTTATAGTTGTCAAGTTGATGAACAATGGTTCGATCTAAGTGTTGATCTTCTCAGAAAGGCATTAGCAATTACTCCTGTCAACCCAACTCACCCATTTGAGTTACCTCCGTCTGGTAACACGGTGATTGATTTTGTTAATGAGCTGGGGTATCCTGAACCTGTAGAAATTGTCTCCAATATACGGGTGAATTATGTGTATCAACCATGGAGGGCAATTCTAACCTTAATCAACCAGTGCTTGACAGGAAAGACTTCTGGCAGTGACAAACCCAGACACCCAGTTCTGCAAATGCTGTGGGGAATCGTCACTCAAACTAATGTTGATATAGCAGAGCTGTTATGAGAGTTTATTCAAAGTGGATCCAAACATTTTTCATCACACAGCAAGTCACAGAAAACCCAGTCGAAGGACCCAATGAAGAAAGGAATCCTTCCTCATTCCTTATGGACGGTTCTCAAAGGTGATAATTTACTACTTGGCAGCAATAAACAATATCCATCGGTTCTGATTCTGCGTTCATCTTACTGGAGATGATATTTTATATTAGGACATCCTCAAGTTTGTCCCAAAAGTCGAGACTGTTAAGTGTTTGGAATGCAATTCCACGATCCTTGATAACTGAAGCATTCAACAATCTTCATATTATCCTAAATATCTGGAAATGGGGGGGTGGGATTGCTATGAATACAAGAAAACACCACAAGGAAAGTGGCAAGCAAGCAACCTGCAACAAGGCGGTACTCCACCCAAAAAAAGCAACAACCACTTACTCCAGTCAAACCATCCAAGTCAACTCCGGCTCCGACAAAGAAACCTTCCAAACATAAGCTTCCACAGAAAGTTAGAAAAGGAAAGCCCACTTTCCAACTTGTTGATGAAGATGATGAAGCTCAACAAGAATCTGTTCCTCAAGACGAAGGTGATGATCCTGATCTCGAACTGGCTAAGAAGATGAGTTTGGAAGCGCATCAAGAAAAGGGAGAAGGAGAAGGTGATGATGCTGACATGGAATGAGCTATTAAGCTTAGCTTGGATCCAGCCTTTCTGCCACAAGGTTCAGGCACCTGTTGGAGGAGCAAGATCAGGGATCAGTATTCTTGAAACAACTCCCAAACTGCCGGAAGTAGTGGGCAAGGGAAAGGCCATTGTAACCGAAGAACAAGTAGCTCATTCCCTGATCGATCTGTCAAAGAAGAAAAGAACTACGGATTAGTTTATCCTTGTTAGGCGTGATCAAACTCCTCATGATTCAACAACTGGACCCTCTTCTCAACCTGAAGATGACACATCAGAGAAAGTGATCCATGAATCTTCATCAACATCTGACTCAGAACGAACTGAAAGTGAAACAGAAGCCGCTGCTCCTAAAGGTGACAAAGATCAAGGTGAAGTAGACTCGTCTACCGTAACATCAGGAGTAAGCATTCCTGTATCAGACCCTGAAAAAGCACATGAGGCTCTGGCTGGACCAGACCCTGAGCCCATGCAAGAAGACCAGACTGGATCAAACTCTGGAAAATTACATGTGTCTCTTGCTGGACCAAACCCTGAGCACATGGATGATGAATTCCTCGCGACAGCCTACCCAAAGGTTCATGAAAACCTGAAGCTCATAACAGACGAACGTGTCATCGATGATAACCCAGAAAGTCATTCTGGTTCTATGTCTTCCATGAAAAATCTCGATGACACTTATAACTTTGGGGATCAATTTCTTTATGACAAACCAACCGAAGATGATCAGGAGAAATCTAAAGTTAGAGAGGAGTCTGATTCCACCATACCTGATCCAAGTCATCAGACAGTAACGTCAACTCCTCCAGTGATTGCTCCCTTCACAGATGTCTCATCTACTAAGCCGTCATTACTGGTCACTCCTCCACCAATCAACACGGAAGCTACAACAATCACCACATCTCTCCCTGAAATCACTCCATTCATCGCCCTTCAGCTAAGAGTGGCAAGATTGGAGCAAGAGATGTCTGAAGTAAAGAAGACTGATCACTCTGCTGATGTTTTGGCTTCAATTAAATCCCAAGTTCCTACGGCTGTTGATAAATATCTAGGAACAAAACTTGATGATGCTCTCCTTAAGGTTCATTGACGTCACTCTGCAGATTTATAAAGAAATTACTCTGTGCTGCCTGGCCAGAGTCTATCTCCCGAATCAAAGATCTGAAAAGAGTCCGAGGAGATTATCAGAAACCAAAAAGGTAAAAGTTGGAAGTAAGGAGTGGAAGAGAAACAGATTCAACTTACTCCATCAGTCAACTGATAGTTGATCTTGAAGAATTTGATCATAAAGACGTGCTCTCTGCAAACACATAATTAAGATCAAGTCTGGAGAACAGAAATACTGCCCACTTACCATCTATACCATGCACTTTGGAAGCTTTGATAGCAGATGAAGATGCCATGATAAGGAAGTTGCAGACAAGGTTAAAGATCACAAGAGAAAGCATGATAGTGATGATGATGAAGTCGATGGATGATGATGAGGCCCTTCAGCGTGGGATCAAAATGGGTAAGTCAGCAAAGAGGGTGAGACACGATTCAGGTGCTTCTGGTTCAGCTCAACCTCTACAAAAGATGTTGAGCAAAGTTCAAAGAAACCATGCGGAGTCTGATGCATCTGGATTCCAAACAACATCCAGCTCTTACCTCAACTGGATGGCAGATCACTGACACAAAGAGATGTTGTTGTTGACTCTTCGATGCCCAGATCTGATACCGAATCAGAACATTATGAACAATCCTCAGATGATATTCCAATGCAGGATGAAGGGCACGTCTCAGATATGGAGGACACCGATAACGCTCACATTCCCAAGGTGTCGACCACTACGTGGTTTAAGCCAATTCTAGAAGGCGAGATACCTGCTACACCTGAACTAGAATGGACTATTCCCCCGAATGATTTCTCGGAACCAGAGAATAACTAGGCAAGCACATACGCCACAACGTATAAAGTTCCCGCGGAGAACAAGCTTCAAAGGAAGACGTATGATATTGGGTCATTCATCAAATGGTTCTTTTTTTATTTTTTTTTTTTTTTTTTTTTTTTTTTTTTTTTTTTTTTTTTTCTTTTCTTTTTTTTTTTTTTTTTTTTTTTATTTATTTTTTTTTTTTTTTGTTTTTTTTTTTTTTTTTTTATGCAGACGAACAGGAAAGAAGAAGCTCTGCAAAGCTGACTTAGAAGGTCAGCTTTCAACCTTGTTAAAGCCTTTCATAAGAACAACGTCTTTCTTCAATATCAGAAAATTTTTTTAAATTTTTTTTAGATGATGCCATAAGCTGCTGACAAATAAGGTTGATATGAGTAATCCTGAGGGTCATCAAATTCTGCGAAATATATATGAACCACTGCCCTTAGGAGGACCACCAGGTCAGGTAACTATTCAACCACAATTCTTCTTCAATAAGGATCTGGATTATCTTCTGACAGGTGACAAAGAGCAAAAAATTGCCTTATCCCATATCACAGCTTAAATTCCGCTCGTTACCTAGACTTTGGCCTTGAAGAATTAGTTCCATCTTTGTGGGTTGAAAGTGAACGCGAATATGACATCAGTGCGGTCTATGGCATCACTCACTGGTGGTTTAGAAGAAAGGAATTCTACATCAACAAACACAGTGAGCCCTCTGATCATGAAGCAGTCAGATCGCAGATGCGAATTCTCAGTGTGATCAGTGTCAAGGTATTCGAAAAATATAGATACAACTACCTAAGAGAGATAATTCTATGCCGTGCTGATTACCAAGAGTATAAGATCTCAGAAAAGGATTTCAAAAATCTTCATCCAAATGATTTTGAAGATCTGTTCCTACTCAATATTCAAGAAAAGCTCAACCATCTGCCCAAGACAGACAAGACTAGTCTTCACACAGCAGTCAACATGTGGATAAGAAACCTGGTGATCCGGAATCGTATGGGAGACTTACAGCTCAGGATTGAAAGTTATCAAACAAAGATCAACCTTGAACGTCCAAATTGGGATGCAGCCGACTATTACTTCAAAGAAGATTACACGATTGTCCCTAAGCCAAGAGCCGTTGTCTACAGAGACAGAAATGATCAAAGAAAGTTGATGAGGCTGAATGAGCTACACAAGTTTAGTGATGGGACGTTGACAAGAGTAATGGAAAAACTGGACCACATGGTTAAAGACTTTCATCTGTTCGAGTACAATAAGGGCATGGAGACTAGGAAGTGGTCAGAGGATGACAAGAGAAGAAGCAAAGACTTCATCACTGCAATCGAGAAAAGACTACAGATCAGAAGGATCTATCGAAGTCTAGAAAGCTTTGTTGGAGGAAGAATAAGAGATATTGACTACAGGCTGATCAACAGAACAACGTGACGACATCGTCGTTACAATCAAAAGGTCAATTTTTATTTCTTATTGTGAATAATATACCTTGTACATTAGTAAGTAGTTAATCTTTTGATGACTAAGTGTAGGAGTAATTTATATCCCTCAACGATTGAGGGGGAGCAGTTATATGTTTCTTACACGACTTGCGAATTAAGGCCACACTTTTCTCCCAAATTTTATAACATATTTAAATCAATTGATATCCAAAATGTCAAAGGGTTTAAAATTTTTGATAAGGGGAGAAAATGTGATTAAAATATGTGTATAATAATAACCATGGTGAGTATTGTGAACCGAAGAACTCAAGTGAGGCAATGGCTGATTTGCTATGGATCAAAGCAATGCAGGATGGAACTTCATCAGTTCGACATGACTAACGTCTGGGAAACTCGTCGACAAACCATTTGGCAAGATGGGTTTTTAAGCTAAAAAGTGGTTATGGAAAGAACAAAAAGGTTGAAGATCAGAATGTAATTCGCACCAACAGGCAGACTTGTTTGCTAAAGCGTTATGCTCAGGAAGAGGGTATTGATTTTGAAGAATCATTTGCTCCAGTTGCTCGCTTAGAAGCAGTTGGATTTTGTTGGCCCACGCGCACAAGGTCTTTTCCAATCTACTGATGGACATTGGAAAACGGTATTTTTTTTAAATGGTCCACTGAAGGAAGAGGTTTACGTTGCTCAACCGGAAGGGTTCATTGATCCAGATCATCCAAAAAAAGTCTACCTTCTAAGGAAAGCTTTGTATGGATTAAAGCAAGCTCCATGAGCCTGGTATGATGAACTATCAAACTTCCTGATGTCCAAAGGCTTTTCTAAAGGTACAATTCAAAAAAAAACCCCCCCCCCAAAACACACACACACCTCACCCCCCCCCCCCCCCCCCCCCCCAACTTTATTCAGATAAATACGGGGAGGATATTCTACTTGTGCAGATTTACGTTGATAACATAATTTTTGGGTCTCAAATCCTAAATATTCAAAATATTATGAAAAAGTTTAATGCACAGTAGATTTGAAAATGTCATTAATGGGAGAGATGGAATTCATTTTAGGACGTCAGATCCACAGTCCCAAAAGGTATTTTTCTCAATCTGGCCAAGTACGCTTAGAAATTCTGAAAAAAAACGAAACATATTGGGACTCATTGTCACTCCATTGGTACACCATTGGCTACAAAACCCAAACTAGATGTAGATTTGAGTGGAGAACCCTAGACCAATCTGATTATCATAGTAAAATCGGGTCACTCATGTACTTGACATCTAGTAGACCAGACTTAGTGCTATTGTGCACGTTATCAAGCACGATAAACTCAAGCACCTCAAGGAGGTTAAAAGAATCTTTAAATACTCTTAAAGGGTACCTTTAAACATGGGACTCTGGTATCCAAATGATTATGGCTGACTAAACAGCATTTTCAGACGATGATCATGCATGGATACCTTGATACTCAAAAATAAGCACTTCTGTGAGGGATACAGTTCCTTGGTGATAAAATTGTTAAAAAAAGCTGATGCAAAGAACAAAACCTGACACTTACAATGTCTTCAGCAGAGGCCAGAGTACGTGCGTTATCTACTAGTTGTGTAAGTAATGTGGATGAGGACACAGCTTCAAGATTTGTTTCAATACAACAAAATACCCGTTGTATTGCGACTCTCAGTCAGCTTAAACAATATCATGCAAACCCCGTACAACATTCTCATACAAAGACACATCCTTTTCGGTATCAATTCATATAGGAAAAGGTTGAAATTGTATTATTAAATTATACTTTGTCAGAACTGAATACCAATTAGCGATTAATTTATGAAAGGCCCTTCCTAAGGATCAGTTTTGTATCTTGTCAGAAGGATTGGTAGGAGATGTGTGACTCCAGCAGAACTGGGAGGTCTGGACAAACATAACTGCTTGTATTATCATCAAACATCTCTGTAAATATATAAAAAAATGGCTTATGTACATTTCTGTGCATAACCGGCCTCATCGTAAGGAAAATAATACCACGTCTAGTGCATTTTTCACTTAGCAACAAATGAGAAAGGTCTTTTCGGTATTGTGCTACTCTAACAAAAACTTTCAAAGTTTTGAGCTAATGGACAATGGCTTGCAGTTATTTCTGACTGCAAACCCGCTTTTCAAATTGAGGAACGCTGTCGTTGAAAAGACAGCTGTTCACAGACAACGGGTAAGTTAATTTTTCCCGGGCATGGATTTAGGTCATATCCTGCAGCATAAGAATAAGTGTACGTTTCAGTGCATTTATTTGTCAAAATAAGAGAAATCTTGTTTCAATTGGGAAAAAGTTATCTTTACAATGAATCAATATTTTCAGTAATCACGAAAAGATTTTCCAAGATAATTCAACCTCTCAAACAATGACTATGCTCTTTAAATAGAAAACTGGGTCAAATTATTTATTGAGGGGTAGAAAGTGTCCACTAATCTTTTACTCGGTCTTTCAAAATAGTCAAGATTAAAAACAGTTGAAGTTTTTGATTAATGAATGATTAAAATTTAAAGGGAGTTAATTCATATTACACTACCTGTGTCTTAGATGTCATTTGCTTCAAACTTTAGGGAACTTATTGCATTGAAGACTTAGTGAATTCAGGCTATAACTACATACGACTTATATTGCCAACGCGTCATAGTTTGTATAAGAATTAGGAATGTTTGGAAATTCTTTCGTAGTTTAAAAAGCTTGAAAATGATCTCACGGGATAGATTTAAGTTTATTAATTCTGCGAACACGATCTCAAGCATGTGTGCATATAAGATTTTTTTGATTCTGAGGTATCAAAAACATCAAGGGGAAGGAGTAAATACACTGAAAGGTACAACAACTACACGTGATAGAATCCATAGCCTTATTTAATTGTAGGCCATTCCGGGAAGACAAATGTCTTATCCGCAGAGAAAATCAGTGTTTTATCATGTTACTTTCCGGTGCGCTATTCCAACCACATAGGAGAAGAGATATCTTGTCATTTATGGTATGCATCAGTTGAGATACCAGGGAAATGTGTTGTCAGAAGATTGATTAGAGCGTGAGAAGATTGGTTACTGATTCAATTAATGCTTCCCTTAACAGTCAATCACCAAGCGTGTTTTTAAAGGAGTAGAAATATTTGATCAAAGAGGGACATATTGGTATGATAAGTATGATAATTCCTCTAGTTAGTCAGTATCCGATAGAAAGAAAAGTGTACATTTGGGACTTAGTTGTCTTAGGTGTTATCAGTTCGTCTACTGAGAGGGAATAATTGAGATATCCGGGACTTAGTTGACTTTGGTGTTTCAATTCATATCATCACTATCATGTTAGTCCGGGTCTTAATTGACTTTGGTGTTACGGTTTCAAATTAATTGTGTACTTCATCGATTTGGGCGTCAGACTTCAAGTATTCTTAATGCAAATTGCAAGAAGGCTATGAACCTACTCAAGAAAGGATTGCTGATTCAAGGGGAAGCTAAGACAACTTCCAAAAGGAGAGTATCGAGACGGACTACAGACTGCTTACATGGACAAAATGACTATGTCATTTTCGGTTTGAACATTTTCAGGTCCTGTCTCATACATAATCTTGTGAATATATAAATGTGTAGTGTAGACTTAATTATAGGCTAATATAAATAGTAATTGAGTACAAATTTTCAAGAATTTCTTAGAAAATTCAAAATCTTTCAAATTACTGTACTCGACACTATCTTATATATCCCTCAACGATTGAGGGGGAGCATTAATATGTTCTAAACATGGCTTGTGAATAATTGGCACACTTTTCTCCCAATTTTTTTTATAACATATTTAAATCAATTGATATCCAAAATGTCAAATGATTTGAAATTTTTGATAAGGGGAGAAAATGTGATTAAAATATGTAATGTGATCATATTTCTCAAGTGTATACTCCACCAACATGTGCTAAACAGTTTCGAATACCGATGCACATGTTGAGGGGGAGCTTTTCTGAAATGCAAAAACAATCGGGTACTAAACACTTTGATAGTTATATCATAAGTACCTGATTGAGTTTTTCAACAGTAAATTTTTTATGCAGGTGAACTGTACCAAAAGGACTGACCTTGTAGTTTTACTTTTAATCGAAGTTATAAGGTTGGTAAGGTTAGGTACTGTTCCTACGACCAGCCAGAACC
>BQNB010004576.1:65145-90145 GCA_026074375.1 Tanacetum coccineum | reverse complement strand
TCCTGCCAGAACCGGAGGGATCTACCCAGGGACTATCCACTAGTTAGTGTAGAAGTCCTTAGGTATGATAAAAAGGAGTAAATGTGAGGAAAAGGGAATAGTGCCGACTGAGATGGAGCTAGTACTTGAATAAACCCAACAAGGTTCTAGTCATGAAATCTCGGTAAGCACTAAAGGGGTTGAAGAATGAAAAAGAATTGTACGGATAAAGGGTGTAAAGAAAGAAGCCCTCCATACACTTAGGCAGAAACCGGGTCAATACATATGCTAGTCAAAAATCACTAAAATGATTGATGACTTGAAGACGACAATATGGACCAGTGATTGTATGCAAAACCCCCTTTCCTAGCCATTCGTGGTTCTCTTGAAAGAATTGTCTCATTGTCACGGAGACTAAACATTGCAATCTATTGTCCTCACTCACTCTGAGTAAGTCGGTATTGAAAAGGTGGCAGTCAGCTCCAGCCTCCGATCACTAATATCAATGCGGCATTCGAGTCTAGGAGCCAAGTGACCATCAATTATATCTCGTTAGGACAAATTCCATTGAATTGTTATTTCACACATGTGATTACAAGTTTTATTCATAAGAGTCCTAGCATTATCCTTGTGATTTTGCCAAGAACATCTGAGTGTACGTAAGTATTCACAGTGAAGATGGGGAATCTGCTTGAGCCAACTTCAAACAAGCTCATGGTAGGTGACTTGTGAGATCCTTAATGGATCAAATGTGAAAACATGGAAAAACAACAACGGTGCGATTCACATGAACAAACTTGTTCCAGTATACGAATTGACGGTTATTGGACTTTGGAAAACAAATAAAACTTTCGATGTGTTATAAAACTCTTTTGTAAAGTATCGCATCGATTGTTTTTACAAACCAATTTTCTCTTTATTGCTAACTGTTTTATTACAGGAACATTTAAAGATGGAGATGGAGATACCGTGTTCCAACAAAATCAAGTTCATAACCGCGTGCTCATTCTCAAATGACTCATTCGAAGATATCATGAAAGCTCAAATATCTGTTATTAAAGCTTCCGCAACTCTGAATATTCAAGCTTTCAAGATCAAGAAAAGTGTGAGCATATCATTCTGAATGACACAAGTTCACAAGATGGCAAAAGATCACATGATAATGATTAGAGATTATGATTGGATGATGATCTCAAAGAAGCTCAAAGATCACATACAAGTCAAGCTAAAGCCTAAAAGTCTAAAATTCACTTCTTCAGATTCACAAGATATGGATAAATGAAATCAAACGTCTACGAGCTATACATAAGATCAATCTGAAGATTGAAGAGCTTAAGTTTAGTATTTTCAGGGGTGACCTCCCTTAGGGGGAGATTGTTAGATATTAGAAAAAGACTCGGTCACCCCATGTATTTTACTGTTCAATATAGCTCGTAGTTTAATAGGTAAACGTTTGACTTTCGGTATTGAACCGGGTACTAATACCCGGTGTATTGTAAGAACTATAAATACCTCTTCCAACTTTGGAAGAGGTAAGCAACTAGTCATTTTACACACACTCTTAGTGTGTTTTATTAGTTTCTCTCTCAACAATTCTCTCTCTAACTTTCTCCCTCTAGATCTCTCTAGATCTATACATGTTTGTGTGAATTTCGGGGTACTAACAAAGCTTATCACCAAATAAGCCAAAACCAAATGGGCCGAGCCCTTTGTGGCCCTCAAACCGAAACTAAACGAACCCTGAATGGGCCGAACTAGCCAAACGCACCCAAGTTGGGTCGAAACCAACCCAAACGCATCCTTGTCGGGCTCAAAACAAACCAACGCACCCTTGTTGGGCCGCGAGCAAACCAACGCACCCTTGTTGGGCCGGTCCAACAAGACAATCTCATATATAAAAATCATATAAGCCCAATAAGCCATATCCTAGCTTATTGAATAAGCAAAACTCCCAAATAAGCTCTTATAAGCATTTTTATAAAATGAAAAATTACCACAACAACCATTTTATTTAAACTCAAAAACCTTTTCTTCCTTTTCTTCTTAGGCCGAGCATAAACACCCCTTTTTATCCTTTTGATTTCAAGTTTTGATCTTTTTGGCGATCAACTTATATAACTAGTGTCTAGACATCACCATAATCACAAAAGTACAACTTAAATTCAAAGTTTTATAAAAACTTACTTGTTTGATGAGCTTGGTTCGATCGAGACGCGCGAATAAGACTAAAAACCTTGTTTCTTCAACCCGAAACTATTAGTTATCAACCCAATAATAAAATCTTAACCCGTGTTCTTGGCAAAATCTTCAAAACTTGTGTCTTTCTCCTTCCTTGGGGTTCGGGCGGATATATAGAGCAAAAAGGGAGAGAGAGATTATTTTTTTTGATTTCAAAAATGATGCATGTATGTGAAATAGGATAAGGTAGTGGGGGTATATTATGGTACTAGGTGAGACATCATGGCAAAATTTTAGCCATCTTGTCCCCTTTTCCCCTGGGCGTCTAAAATGGGATCCAATGAGGGTCTTGGGCTTTTCTTTTCGTGTCGGGATCACTTAAAGTTAAATTCTCATATATTTAAATCGTCAACCAAACTTAGTTATCATTTCCATTGCGTTAAAAATCATTTTTCCATAAACCTGGGTTATTCACATGACACTTATCTCTTTAAATTACTACAAAAATCCATTTTGAGCCGTTATCGGCCGACTCCGGACCGAAAACATGAATTTTTTGACAAAACTCAACCGAACCTTGCTCATCCATTTATAAACACTTAAAATCACCAAATATGGCTTGAAAACTCATTTTCACTCAGAATTTTACCTTTTTACGACTGTCACAGTCTTTTACCGAATTTCACAAAAACAACTATTTTTTGCTAACTTTCAAATCTCACGTTTACGATTTACAATTTAACTCAACTTTACTTCAAAATTATGAATTTATTAAATAAATAAACCCATTAACACATCCCCAACCTCATAAATCTCCACATTTAATTAAACTGTCGTGCCGGTACGCGCTGCGTGACGATTTTTCGCTAAACGCGAGAAAACTTCCCGAAGAGCACTGAAAACCTCAAATCCACTCTAAAATAGGAAAACGAATCATAAATGATTCATTTACGAACTCAATACACCATCAAATTCCCGGTTAAACCGAAACTACTTTTACGCAAAATAGTCAATAGAAGTTAACTTTTCAGCTTTTATCAGGAAAACTGTTAAGATCGAAAGACTTCAAAATACAAAACTATAATATTTTATAATACTTAACCCTGGAAATATGACCGGTTATCATAGTTTAGGACTAATACTTGCAGGATAGGCAAAGCAGTATGGTTGGATTTGGTAATACCAATTATGGAGTTAGAATGATTAACCTCTGAAGTATTGATTGTGGGGAGGTTATTTGTGTTAATATGAAGATGAAATGGACACACAAAGGATGTTTGTGCTGGAATGGACAAGCTGCATAACAACAAGCAAAAGTGGGTTAAGGGTCGGGAAATCCTACTGAACCCCAACACACATCCATAACTGCTTCACTACCTAATCTTGAATCAATCACTGTTCCATCATTATTTTAACCCAAAAAGACTCAAATACCTAGGAAATCTAAAAAGGGCCACTAAGAGATCTCATTCTAGTGGACCTATTCCCCTTGTAGCAAATGAGACTGTCATTAAGGAGTGGGAAGATAGAATGCAAAGGGCTGCCACTACTGCTTCTAGCTTAGAAGCAGAGCAGGACAGTGGTAACATAAATAGGACCCAATCCATGGCAACACTTAATTAGTCTTTTCCTCAGGGAACTGGTTTAGGTAGTGGTCCTAGGAGCTAAGATACCATATTAGGGGATGTAGAAGCTCAAATTAGGTTTGAGGCTGCATCTAAACAGTCCAATGATCCACCTCTCTCAAGAGTTAACACACTTGGAAATGGGGAGGATAGTATAAAACTAAAAGAATTGATGAAACTTTATACAAAACTACTGTAAAAGGGGCTCTTGATTCAGTTATAGCAAACATAAACAGAACGCCCCCCTGGTGTCTTGCTGAGAAAAAGAATTCGGAGATAAAGTTGAGATTAAAACAGAAAGAGAGCTTGTGAGAATCAACATTGATGATGGAAATGCTTTTTGGAACGACATTGAGGTTAAAACTGGTATCTCAAAAGTTAATACTGCTAGGCATCACTTAGTACTGCTGGGCATTATTTAGTACTGTTAGGCTAAACTTAGTACTGCTATAATACCGTTAGTACTGTTTGGGGCATAACAGATTTTTGGCAATTAAATATAGCCGTTGAGATATTTCTGCCAAATATTTTGCTTATAGGTGTCTATAATTTGGATAATTCTTGATCTTTCTTTCACTTATAAGATTTCTTCAAGATAAAGATTCAATTTTATTCAGTCGGTCCAATCAAAACCTTAAGTGCTCTCTATAAAATCTCAATTAACTTTGCCAAACACACATACTCTCACAACCGAACCTAACCCAGACCTCAATCAACCTTTTCACAATCAACAATGGCGAATTTGGAGTTCTGTGATACACACAACATGGTCGCTTACTTGAACAAATCAGAGGGAAGTGAAGGATTTCATCAAATAGTGGATTTTCTCAATCATAGTCACATAAGGTATGCTCTTACAGAAAATCCCACTATCTATGTTTCACTTATCCAACAGTTTTGGCAAACTGCTACTGCAAGCACACTTGATAGTGGAGAAATACAAATAACTGCTACAATAGATGGGAAAGTTAAGATTATTACTGAGGCATCTATTAGGAGGCATCTCAAGTTAGAAGACTCTGATGGTATTAGTACTTTGCCTACTACTAAAATTTTTGAACTATGTGTCCAATTCTGACAAGTTGACCTTCCAAAAGGGACATTTTTCCCCTCAATGGAGATTCTTGATCCATACCATCCTTCATTGTTTAAGTCCTAAGAAGACTGTCTGGGAACAATTTAGTAGCAATATAGCAACTGCTATCATTTGCTTGGCCACAAACAGGACTTTTAACTTTTCTAAATTGATTTTTGATGGCATGGTAAAAAACTTGGATAGTAAGACTAAATTTTTAATGTATCCAAGGTTTATACAAATCTTTTTGAACAAGCACAAGAGACTGCTTCTACCTCACACAAGAACTTATATTGCTCCTGCCCATACTCAAAAACTTTTCAGCAATATGAGGAGGGCTTCTAAGGGTTATACTGGGGTGGACATTCCATTGTTTCCTACAATGCTTGTTCAGGGCCTAATTGTTCAGGGTGAAGGATCAACAGTCCTAGTTGAGTCCCATCACACACCCACAGGTGCTACATCAACCTCACAACCACCACTTTCATCACCCTCTAGGATACCAACCAGACAGGAATCTGAGGTTCCTCAGCCCAGATCTCCTACTCAGACCCCTGCAGCAGATGAGGCTGCATCTACAGGTGTGGATGTCAGACATGGAGGGGCTGCCACTACTGTCTCTAGCTTAGATGCAGGACAGGGTAGTGGTAACATTGATAAGACCCCTACCATGCCCCATGATTCACCTCTCCCAAGAGTTCACACACTTGGAAGTGATGAGGGCAGAATGCAACACAATGAATTGATGGATTTGGTTACAAAATTGTCAGACAAAGTTGTAGCTTTGGAGACAGACTTGAGGCAGACAAAGAAAGTGTATGGTGCTGCTTATACCAAACTTATCAAGAAAGTAAAAAAGTTAGAGAGAGCAGCTAAGTCAAGCCAATCTAGAAGAAGAGCAAATATTGTGGTCTCTGATGATGAAGATGATGCAGAAGATTCTTCCAAACAGGGGAGGAAGATAGATGAAATTGATCAAGATCCTGATATTACATTGGTACAACATGATGCAGAGATTCAGGGGAGGCATGGACAAGAAATGGAGTTTGAAACTGAAGTTTATACTGCTGAAGATGTTAGTACTGCTGGTGCAGCAGTTACTACTGCTGGTGCTTCTATTAGTACTGCCAGTCCTCCAAGAGTTTCTACTGCTGAAGACATTAGTACTGCTGAGACACTAGTGTATATTAGGAGGAGTGCAGCCAAAGACAAAGGTAAGGCTAAAATGGATGAATCTGAGCCAGAGCAAACTAAGACAAAGTTGCAGCAAAGACAAGAAAGAGCTGGTTATGAAGCAGTTGTAAGATTGCAAGAACAACTTGATGAAGAAGAAAGGAAGAGGATTGCCAGGGTGCATGAAGAAGCTAGCTCTTTCAATATTGAAGAATGGGAAGACATACAAGCTACAATTGAAGCTGATGAAGAGCTAGCACAAAGGATACAAGCAGAAGAAAGAGAAAAATACTCTGAAGCTGAAAAAGCAAGACTGCTTGCAGAACTTATCAACCAGAGAAAAAGATATTTTGCCCAACAAAGAGCTGAAGAAAGGAGGAACAAGCCACTCACACAAGCTCAACAGAGAACTTATATGTCTAACTATATCAAGCATATGGGAAGTCACACTCTGCAACAATTAAAGAGACTTTCCTTTGATGAGCTCAAGAATTTGTTTGAAGCAACAATGAGGAGAGTAGGCGCTTTTGTACCCATGGAGACTGAAATTAAAAGAGAAGTTCCTGAGTTAGCAGCTGGAAGTTCAAAGAGGGATGCAGAAGAAGAACTTGATCAAGGGAGTTCTAAGAGGCAAAAGACTGGTGAAAACTCAGAACCAGCTAAAGAATCAAAAGAGAAAGAAGATGATGAACTATCACAAGAAGAACTACAACAATTGATGATCATAGTTCCAGAAGAAGGGATGAATGTTGAAGCTCTGCAAACCAAATATCCAATCATTGACTGGGAGATTTACACTGAAGATTCAAGAATGTACTAGAAAATCATTAGGGTAGGTAATCATACAGAGGTATATCAGATTTTTAAAGATATGCTAAAGTCTTTTGACAGAGATGATTTAGTCAAACTATGGAGTCTGGTTCAAGAAAGGTTCAACTCAACAGATCCTATAGAAGATAGAAATTGAAGCTCTGGGTAGAGTTGATGAGATTGTTTGAAACCTGCAGGTTTGGGGGGGGGATGATGAGTTATGGAAGTCTCAGAAACATGTTCATGATATAACATGGAGACTGTATGATACATGTGGAGTGCATCATGTATCTACAAAGGATGGAATTAACATCTACATGCTAGTAGAGAAGGAGTATCCTTTGTCAAGAGGTGTTCTTACACAGATGTTGGCAGCAAAGCTCTTGGTGGAACAAAATAATGAGATGTCCAGAGAACTTCTTAGGAAGATATTCATGATGGCTGAAAGACCAAGAAGGTAAAGTGTTTGGAAGAATCCTCTCAAGGTTTAATTCAAGAAACTTAATGATTTGGAGGTAAATCACAAGTTTAGGGGAGGATTGTTAGGAATTAAAGGTCTTTACACTTAGTACTGCCAAGCCAAAGACTTTGTACTGCTCAAGATTACAACTGCCAGTACTAACTAGTTAGTACTGCTAGAAGAAAGTTAGTACTGCCAGTACTAACTTAACACTGCTGAAGGAATTAACACTGCTGCATGAAGACTTAAGACTGCTAAAGGGATAAAGACGTGTGAAGTGATGTGTATTGACTTATTCAGTGTATATTCTATTTTGTTAGAAAGATATGCGTATAAGATTAGAATTATAGAAGATTTGTAGTTATCTTGTAAAGGACTCCTTGGTGTATAAAAGGAGATCCTAGGTTATGATGTTTAATACATAGAGTTGCATGCACAATAGTAATAGCTTCAAGGTTGTAAACCCTAGTACTACACAGAGTACTCGTATTATTCATAATAATAATATTGGAGCTTTTCAGTTATATCATTGTTCTTAAAGTTTACTGTTTCATTGATTTTCTTCTAAGTATTAAAGAGTAGATTCCGCATACTCTTTAATATTCACAAAGTTTCTACTATAGTTGTTTTGGATTTATCCAAGTAACTTAATCTTTACAAGCTAAGGAATAGATCTTAGATTGGGATCAACAATGATTTCATCAACTTCTATTGACTTATCTTCTTCATTATTAGTATTTACTATTTTGGTATTCTTTCTAATGGCTTCTTCTTCACCAACATCCTCATCTACAATATGGTGATAATTTGGTAGGAGGAGGACTTTCATTGAATGTCATGTTGAGTGATTCTTTGACTTTCATTGTATGTTTATTTCATACTCTTAATAAGCTTTACTATTTTAAGAATATCATAGAAAAATACCTTCCGTAAGATTGGGTCAAACTTGGAAGACAGTCTTTATATTCAAGATGAAAGCTCTTGCTTCTAAATATTTAAAATATTCTAATGAAGGTTTCCTACATCTAATATTTCAAGGGATTTTCCTCGCATTGGTCGAAATTAATATTCTATTTGTTTATAAGTGACGTCTCACTCAGGCTTTACATCCAAAACTTTTGTGGAATGAATTATTCATTAAGCGTAGTCCTAGACATCTCTTGTAAGGTCCTATTCTTTCTTTCTACTACCCCATTTGATTGTCGAGTACGTAGAGCTGAGAAGTTATGAGTAATGCCTTGTGCATCACAGTAAGCTTCGAATTGCACTTCATTATCAAATTCCGGACCATGATTCATTCTAATAGCTATTATAGAACTACCTAGTTGGTTTTGAATTTTCCTACCTAATATTTCAAATTTCTCAAAAGCTTCATTTTTAGTCTTTAGAAATCTAGTCCATGTATACCTAGAGTAACCATCTACTACAGCTAAGGTGTATAGATTACGTCTATTTGCTTTCTATTTGCCGATTGGTCTTAAATAGTCCATATGTAAATATCCTAAAACATTTTTAGTGGATACCATATTTTTAGCTTTATGATCTTGCATGGCTTTTTTGCGTCCCAATTTTGCAAGCATCACAAAAGTGTTTATCATATTTTAGCTTAGGTAAGTTTCTAACTAATTCTTTAGATGACAACGATTGAATTAAACGCATATTTGCGTGACCAAGTCTTCTATGCCATAAGGTAGAATTATCCACTACCGTGGCGAGACATAATTTTTCTTGAGACTTATTTCCTAATTTCATTACGTATAAACCATTTTTCCTAATCCCGTTTCCTATGATTTTCCTTCTGTTAATTATTTCACTATCTTCTTCCATGAATAAGACTTGACACTTATTGTCACAAATTTGACCAACACTAAGTAAGTTAAATGCTAAGTTATCTACGTGTTCTACATTAGATATAGTAAGAGAGTCATTAGAGAGCGTACCTTTGCCTATGATCTTTCCTTTTAAGTTACTTCCAAAAACAACATTACCTCCGTCGTATGCTTTGTAGGTAGAGAATAAACTCTTATTGCTGGTCATATGTTTGGAGCAACCACTATCTTTGATCTACTCATCCGGTTCCAAGCATGTTCTCAAGCATACCTATTTCAATAAAAAAAATTCAAGTGTTTGGTCCCTAATAACTCATGGGTTTGAAATTGTTAGTGTTGTACATCCCTTGCATTTGTTGCAGTTGATTGGGATATTGAAATGGGATACAATTTCCCATATGTAAAAAGCCTTGGCTTTGATGGTTGTTCCAATTAATAGGATAGAAGTTTTGATGAATTAGATCTCTAGAGTTTCTTCTAGATTGAGGTGTGTTGTGTCTTGGTTGAGAGGAGATATTTCTTCTAGGTGGAGGTGTTTTCGATCTACACTTGGTTTTGACATAACCTATGCCACTTTTGAGTGATGGTTTTAAAGACGGTTTCTTTGACTCATCAATGCTATTATGTATTAGTTTCTTCCTAGTAATAACAAAATCCGATCTAGAAGACATAGGTGGACTAAAAACGAGTTATGTGCCTTTTTCGCCATAGGTACGACTCATGGATCCAGGTAAGGTGGATCCGTGCACCTTTATGGTGGATCCGTCCATCGCTTTTTCGGCGGACGATCCAACAAAACTCATGGTTTTAGTTTCGCTTGTTGACGCTTTACTGCTATCAAATCATAGACCTATTTTGTAACTAGGTAACCTTTGATTGTTTAACATTTCTCTTAGTGAAATAGCGCTTTTATCAAAGTTAACAAATTTGAGTTTCTTAAGTTTGGCGTTTTCCAATTTAAGTTCTTTACATGACTTACACGCAATCTCAATTTCTTTAATTCTCTCAAGTTTCTTAATTTTCTCGTTCAATTCTAAAATTTCCTTTTCTAAAAGATCTCTTTTATCTTTCAAAATTTTATTCTTGTTAATTATTTTTAAGCTAATTTCACATAAGCTATTGTAATCTATTTGCATACTATCATTATCAAGAGAACATGTGTTATCATTATAATAAGAAGAGTTAAGAGTTACCTCATTTTACGATTGAGCCATGAGACAAGTTTCATCATTAGTTTTGTCTTCGGCGTCATTTTCGCTATCACTCCAAGAACCTCCAATGAAGGCCTTTGATCTTTGTTGGAGATGGTTTTGGACAATTGCCAATGAGATGATTTGGATCACCGCATCTAAAACATTTCCGGTCACTCTTTCCTTTCTTCTCATCCCTTTGTCGGAATGACTTCTTTTCTTTTCTTGGTTGCCTAACAAATTTACCCTTTCTTCTAAAGAACTTTTTAAAGTTCCTTACGGCTATAACATATTCTTCGTCATTGCTTTTGGATGTCGAAGTTTCATCATCACTAGACTCTTTCTTAGCTTTCAAGGCGATAGACTTAATTCTTTCCTTTTTGCCTCTATAAAATTTGGAATCTTTTTCCATGACTACTTCATGTACTTTTAGATTGCCGATAAGCTCGTCTAGAGCTAGTGATGACAAATCTTTCGATTCTTAAATCGCCGTGACCTTTTCTCACCATTTAGGATGTAGAGCCCTAAGAAACTTTCTAACATAGTTCTTGCTAGAGAAACCTTCATCAAGAGCTTTAAGACTAGTTATAATAGTGTTAAGTCTAGCAAAACCGCTATCAATAGATTCTTCTTCAAAGATAGTAAATTGTTCATATTATTGAACAAGAAGATCAATTTTATTATCCTTTACTTGGCTATTACCTTGATGTGTGATTAACAACGATTTCCAAATATCTTTAGCCGTTTTACACATAAAAATTCTTTCGTATTCTTTTTTAGGTAAAGCATTATAAATAACCATTTTAGCTTCATTATTTTTAGCAAGTTTCTTTTTAAGATCGTCGGATTGTTCTTCAAAAGGAACAACCTCTAAATTTTGGGTAACTTCATTTTTGGAAACCGGTGAAAAATCACCATTCAAGATAATATGCCAAAGATCTAAATCTTTTGCTTTCGCATAAGTTTCAAAAAGAGGTGGTCTTTGCATAGATTGCCCTTCTAGATATTTATCCGAATCCATAGATCAATTCAAGCTTTAATGAACAATATACGTTAAAGATCTTAGGTGACCTTGGCTTCTGATACCGATTGTGAAAACTAGAAGGGGGGTTGAATAGTTTTTACCGTTTTAAATTAAAACTTAGATTATCAACTTATGTGAACTCAAGAGATATACACAAGTGTATATGATAGCGATGCGATATGTAAATAAGTAATCTACGAAATTTAAACAAGTAAAGATAAGAAAGATCAAACTGATAACACAATGATTTATAGTGGTTCGGCTACGAAGCTCCTCTTCGCCCTACTCCACTCCCCAAGTACCCAACTTGAGAGTTATCTTCACTATGTCAACAAGCTCCCTTTAGGCGGAGAAAATCATACACGTCGCTTACACTTTTTCTGGTACTAAGCTAAATACTGAGTTCTACTTTGAGATAGAACCAATCTAACACACTATGTATTTTGAGTCTAAATACTAACCTTATTACGATAGATACACATAACACACAACACCATGATATAAAAGAGGAATGTATTATCACCAAACGTGATGACACAACTAAATACTATTAAACACTTGAGCTTGACGTCTTTTTGAGTGTTCTTTACTAAAGAGTGGATGAGTTGATCACCCTTTGTTTTTTATTGGATCTTTAAAATTTTTTGGGTAACAAGTATAATGATTAAAGAATATAAAAGATAAAAAATGTATGTGAAAAATATTTGTCAAGAGTTGTTTAAAATGAAGACTTAAGGTTGCTATTTATAGACAAACCTTTAAAATTTAAATGCTATCCCAAACAGCTGGATGGTACGACCCACGGATCCACCATCAGCTGGATTTGTGCCTTGTTATGGTGGATCCATCCGAGGAGCTGGGACAACATTTTTCATTTTATGATTAACCTCAAATCTATACAAAATATTGTTTTGTACTTATTTAAACTAGTTTAATAGATTCTTCTAAAACAAAATATTTCTTATCACTAATAAGGAAAGATTTTCTAGATTTGAGAAGATTTAGAAAGATTTGGAAAGATTGTTTCCACTTATGGTTAATCTTATTTTGTCTTACATGATTAATATAACTAGCTTATAATTAATCATGTGTTAACTTAAATCATTTGATTAGAAAGGGTTTATGCAAATGATAATATTTTTCTTTGATCATTAACTATGTTTAATAATGTCATATTCATACCTTAAGTGATTTGTCGTCGTCAAGTAAACTTTCGACTATTTTAGTACATTATTGTTTTAACCCAAGTTAATTATTTGAGTACACGGTTGCTAAGTCCTTATCCTTGTAAATACAGTTTTGGGACGATTGGGATTCATGGTAGTATTTATTTCGCGGAAGAATGGGGAAGAAAAGTTAAGTCAATACCCCCATATGTTTGTTAGATGATCTCCATGTTATTTTGATCCACCTCAAATCGGGTCATTAGTTAGATTGTAAATATCGAGTATGTAAAAGCTCAAGTGTAGGGGTACGTGTTGTAAACCCCAAGTTATGATGTATTATGTTATTCAAAAAAAAGAAAAGAAAAAGAAAGAGATTGATGTAGAGTTGTGTAGAGTTTGTATATCTTCGTCCGAGTCTTGGCTTAGCAACCAAACCAGCGTGTATTCGTATAAATAATTAGCTAACCCTTCCACTCTAAATTCACCCAAAGCCACCCAAATGTATCCCATCCATTTCCGTTTCCATTATATGTTATCTTACACCTACACCCCACAACCCTTTGAAAAGACCTCTTAGATAGTAATGAATAATGCTTGCGCCCAGCGGTGGAGGTTTGATCCTTTACCAAGCCTATGGTAATTTATATGCTATGACAGGTAATGAGTGTTGATTTTTCGTTTCCCCCTTATGTTATAATTTATTATACACCCGAGAGAAAGAGAGAATCCTAAACACTTATGTGAGGTGCTAGTGTATGCTTTTCGTGCTTTTAATTACGAGGTCTAGAAGGTTGTGTTGTAAAATACTTTTAAAGAGTAGGTTAAATGACCCTCATATTGCTATTGTCTAGGTAGAAAAGCCCATTTGCTTGAGGATAAGCAAATCCCAAGTGTAGGGGTATTTGATGAGGTGTTATTTTATACACTTTTTCAGGGTCGTTTAACCCCCTAAATCGTGCATTTATGCCCAAAATAGGTACTTAATCATTCCTTTTTAGGTATTTAGCATTTGGAAGGCATTTGGAGGAAATACACGTGACTTGGGCTCATTTGGAGAAGAAACGGACAAGACTACGGACCTACACCAACATCTCTCAAGATTATGTTCTCATCGGCTCGTCACAAGCACTAAGTGATGCCATCATGATATATTTGGTGACGGCGTTAGAAATTTGGCGACGACGTCATGACGTAGCCGACTTAAAGTGGATCTAGAACCATCTACGTGGCGACGGCGTCGCGTCGATATGCCTATATATACAAAACCGTTTTTAGGGTTTTAAAGTGTAACTTTTAGGATAACTTTGTATAACTAAGGGAGATGAACCCTAGTCCTTGTAGCAGCTTCATAGGTCGTATTTAGGGCCTCAAAACCCTATTGTACTACCTTGGATCCATGTTTTAATTCAAGTAAGGTTATTTATCATTAATCATTCAATATGTCTATGTGTTGTGTGATTGATTTATCTTCTTACTTCCTTTATAACATGTGAGGCTAAACCCTCCTTTGTATTTACTTATGATTGCATGAAAGTCGGATTGTAGATCCTTTTACTGTTGCTTCTTGTTGATGAATGTGCGCGTTAGGCCTTAGAAAACCAGCTTTTGTTTGTATCGTTGTTGACACATCTAGGGAAACGCGAGTGCGTAGAAAGGATACCATAGGGTAATAGTCTTCATACTACCTTGCCCCTTATATGGTTGGAATCCTCTTAAGGTACTTTCACAAGCATTTAATATACTCGTCAGGGCATTGTTTTGTAATTGTCTTCATACTACCCTTACGCGAGATTTGCCTTAATTGAATATTAATTTGACTACGGATTTTGTAATTGTTCATAACTTAGGAAATACTTACACATTATAGCACAAGGGTAACAAGCGCAACAGATTAGGAGGAAGAAAGAGAAACAATTGATAAGTAATGCATGATTAAGTATATAATTTAAATATCATAAAGTTTTTCAACCAGTAGAATTAAGTTTAACAATTCGTTTAGATTAAATAGATTTATACCAAACGAACATACTCAAACCGTGATTTACTTGCTTTCTATAAAATATAAAAACACAAAAATAATCTTCTCTCAACCCCTAGAATTCTGTTAGACCGTGATCAAGCCTTCTCAACCTATTCTCCTAGAGAATGATAACAACCCCCGAGTCTTGCCTATACTACTGCAACGGTTAAGTACTCTACCTAGAGAGTTGTAAAACTTCTTGTTGAAGTCTTTACGACAACCGCAACATTGGACTTATTTCTACTAATGCATTTAGTATTGGGCCTAAAACGTATTTTATATACGCGAATCTCTTAATGGATCCTTATTGGGCCTTAAGGCCTAATTAGCGAATATTAGTCGTTTTATGCGTTTTAACGTACTTTTGGAAAATGGAACTTACTTATGAAATGATATTGAAAGTCGTTTTGGGAAAAATATGCTTGGATAAACGTTGCGAGAAATGATTTTGGTATTTTGACAGAAAAGGGTGAAATTGTGGAAATATGTTTAAAATTAAGGTTTAAAACCTTGGAAAACGTCGTATAAACGAACGGGTCATGTAAAAAAATTTCGTAAAAAGTCTACACTTAAATTTTTTACTCAAAACGTGATTTAACGATAAAATAATAATATATTATTATTTTAATACGTCGACTAAAAGAAAAAAAATATATTTTTCATATGAAACTTTTCTAATTTGTTTAGCATAAATAAACGTTTCATTACTTATAATCTAAATGATTAATTAATGATAACTAAGAGTACCGAATAGATTTACCGAAGTGTATTTATAAGTGTTTATTATAAGAATTTTCTTATATTACTCTACTATGATACTAAATGGTATAAGTATATATATTATACTAAGGTATGAGTTGGAAGCATGTTGTCTTTTGGAACTAAGTAATCAACCATCACGCCACTGAAAACGTTAAGGATGATCATACAACGCGCATTTGACCTCTATGCATCCAAACCTGAAAACTTTTTTGGAAATAAATGTCTAAGTGGAACATTAATTGGACTAGGTCGTGTTCGGACGTCGTTGCATATGCTTGTGTGATATTGAGTTTGCTGCTAGACACCTTTGTTTGAGGTGAGTTCTCGTAACCCTATTTTTATGTCTTTTCCGTTGGGGGAAAATGATACTCAAAACTATTTTTGAATGTGTTTTCTTACTGTGCGAAACGTGGTTTTGTTTTTGGGACAATGCTATGTGCTTATGACTGCTATGTAAATATTTTGTGGTTTGATTGTACCTGTGTGCATCGAGATGCATGGCAATGTATGTGATTAGCATGGATTTGCTATGTTTGTGATGGTCTTACCCTAAGTAAATGCTCCAGCTGGTAGGCTTTAGGTGCGGGTGACCTCGGAGTTGCGACTCCAAGAGCATAGGTATATGCTGTTGTGCTGACTAGCACGGGGATGCTATGTCATGGTGTATGATTAGCGGGGATGCTAAGTTATGAAATTGGAATGTTTTGCATATATTCATTGTCATATTGCAAAATTATCCA
Source organism: Tanacetum coccineum (assembly GCA_026074375.1). Classification (NCBI taxonomy): domain Eukaryota; kingdom Viridiplantae; phylum Streptophyta; class Magnoliopsida; order Asterales; family Asteraceae; genus Tanacetum; species Tanacetum coccineum. Next base: position 74,114 of record BQNB010004576.1, on the reverse strand, counting down.
CTACTTGAAATATTAGCACAACGACTGGGTTTTCTTCAAACCTTTTTTGTTGACCTTTTCGAGTATCAATTTCAAGTAAAGTTAATGATCAGTAAGGTTGTGATGCGAGCTATCAAACCTTAAGAGTATCATGTATGGATCATGTATTGAGAGGTCTTGCATTTGGTGTTTGTTTTGACTTAGTACTTTGAGGTTTTGGTTCAAGACTAGTATGGACCCATGTGTGGGCTTTTGGTTGTAATAATTGGCGACTATTTGATGTGATATTGTTGGGACTTCACTCAAGTCTATGCTTGAGGTTAAAGATCATCATGAAACATTTCATTAATGCATTTTAGATTTCTTTATTTTGTATCTTGTGTTATGATTGATCATTCTTTGTCGCATACCCGTGTTTTCGCCTATGTCGGGGTGTAACATATTGATAGCGGCTTCACTCGATTCAACGCTATTGTGACTAGTCTAAAATCTTTAGATCCGGACTACTCAAGCAAGAATCGTGGGAGAAAGTATCTTCGTGCTCAGCCATTGAAATAGAGAGGCAAGGCGAAGAAGCCAAAGATTTGGCTAAACTTCCTCTTGATGAGCTAATCAAAAATCTTAAGGTTTATGAAATGGTCTTAGATAATGATGGCATAGGATCTAAGACCACCAAAGAAAAGGTGAAATCATTAGCTCTTAAAGCTAAAGTCACTAGGGAACAAACTAGTAATGATAGTGATAGTCAAGGAGGAAGTGACGAAGACATTGATGAAGAAGAAGCTGAGGCATTTAATTTGTTGGCTAGGAACTTCCGCAAGGGTAATCGATTCGGACACATAAATCGATTCTGTAAAGGCCGAGGTAATAGCTTTGAGAACAAAGGTGGTGAAATCTCAAAGCAAAAAGGAGCTTGCTATAATTGCGGGATAGAAGGCCACTTTTCTAGTGGGTGTATAAAGTCGAAGGAGAGAACAAGGCTTTTGTTGGAGGAGCATGAAGCGATAGTGAAGAAGGCGATGAACATCAAAACAACACAACATGTCTCATGGTAATCGACTCTCAAGATGTAGTATCCAAACCATCTAGCTCTAATTATGATTTAAATATTATTGATATGCAAAGGGAGAATGAGGAACTTCTAAAGTTTAACAAAGATTTTACTAAAACTTTTGAAAAACTTTTAAAAGAGAAACGTTCTCTAGAAAATGAGAATTCGAAAGTTTCAAGTAAAATCAATGATCTTGAAATTAAAGTAAAGAAACTTAAAAATGATAAAGAGGTGGTTGAACCTTGCAAAATATGTGATGTACTAACCAAAGAGGTTGACTCTTTAAAGTGCAATGTTTCTAGACTTCAAGATGAAGCATTGAACTTTTCAAAATTCAAAGAAAGTAGCATTGCTTTGGACGATATGCTAAGTTGTCAAAAATTGTCCCAAGATAAGAAAGGTCTTGGATTTTCAAAAAATGATAAAACCACTTCCGCAAGTCTAAACAAACCAATAGTGTTTGTAAAAGAGAGTAAAAAAGAAACTTTCTCAAAAAGCTTTGTTAAACCCGTAGCACCTCACACTCGCTTTGCAAACATTCGAGGTTCTCAAGCACCCATTACAAGAATGGAAACATGACATAACTATCAAGCACCCATGTACAAAGAATGGAAACTTGACATAAACTCTGGTTCTTGACATAATGGACTTTGGATACACACGACTTTGAGCTGACTTCTTGACCTCTACTACCCACACTATCAAATTTGAGTGCATTCAAAAACTTATATAACCGAAGACCTTCTTTTCAAAACAACCATTCTTTGAAAAGAAGAAATTTTCACAAAAACCAAAAGTCTTTGTATCATCAACCTAGCACCTCCTAAAGGAGAGAAAACTCCTACCCAAATCAAAGGCTAAAAGTACACCTTGTGAATGTGTTGGTCCCAAACTGTTTCAAGATCCCATGATTGTTCAAAAGAAAAATAATCCTTGGTCCATGTTCTCAAGGTATGGCCTACATAAAATATGTGCTCTACTACAAGACATAAGAATGGTTAACTTGGGCACTATATTTGCTAACAACAACAAACCCAAGAAAAAATGAGTACCACAACCTTGAATTTATATTTTCTTGTAGGTGTCTCTTAAATGTGATATACTATCGAACGATTGGATTGTGGATAGTGGTTGCACTAAGCACATGACCAGGAATAGAAGATTGTTTACTTCGTACAAGGCGTATGATGGTGGACATGTCATATCTAGGAGCAACCTAAAGGGCAAGGTCATCGGTGGAGGTAACATTACTCATGACTCCATTACAATTACCAATTCTAAGCATGTTAGTGGTCTAGCTTTTAATTTGATTAACGTAGGTCAATTATGTGATGATGATTGTATAGTTAGCTTTACTAAAGTATATTGTACTATTAGTAAAAATGGTAAATCTTTAGCTAAAGGTCATAAGAGAAATAATAATCTATATACCTGCAAATTAGGAGATAACTTCAAAAAATAAATTTGTCTCGCATTCGTGGTGGATAACTCAACGCATTGGCATATGAGGTTAGGTCACGTCAATATGCGGTTAGTTCAAAACTTAGCTTCCAACGAGCTAGTAAGGAACCCACCTAAGTTGAGTGTTGAAAGACATTTTTGTGACACATGTGGTCTAGGGAGTCAAGGTAATGCAAATAATAGGACTAGGAATGAAGTGTCAACTAGTAGGATTTTAGAGTTGTTACACTTAGATTTGTTTGGTCCATCTCCAATTTAAAGTTACGGAGAGAACTTCTATACTTTAATGATTGTTGATGATCACTCAAACTACACTTGGGTTGTGTTTGTAGAGTCTAAGGAAGATGTCTTATGAAAGTTTAAAATATAGTGTAAAAACCTTAAAAACCTACATGATTGTTTTATTGTTTCAGTTGTAACAAATCATAGTAGCAAATTTGATAAAATACAATTTGGGAGCTTTTGTGAACAACATGATGTCTTATAACTTGTCGGCCCTATTCATTTCTCAATCGATTGAGATTATTGAAAGAACATATTACAAGTTAAGAAAGATGAGTCGTGATATGTTAGACGAGCAATCTATCCCAAAAAAGTTTTGGTATCATGCATTAGATATGGCAACATACATTTTTAATAAGGTTTATATTAGAAAATTCATTAATAAAACACCTTACGAAATACTAAGAAATAGGAAGCCGTTACTAAAGTACTTTAGGGTATTTGGTTGTAAAGTCTTTATACTTCACACTTAAGTATATCTTACCAAGTTCGACCCAAAGTCGTACGTAGGTGTGTTTTTAGGACATTCTCAAACTAGTAAAGCATACATAGTGCTTAATAAGGAAACAATAAACCCATAGTTCAAGATCTCAATGGGTCGGCGTCATTACAAGTTAATGTTTCGAATGAAGGTTATCCTAAAAGTCTAAAAGAAGCTAGAGGTCACCCAATAGAACAAGTAATTGGTGAGTTGAATGAGAGGACACTTAGGTCTAAGACTAAACAAGCTTAGGATTTTCGCATGACATTTTCCAAAGTCCAAATTGCACGAGTCTAGTTGAGGTTGTTCATGGTTGACATGCACCATAGGATATTGATTTGAGTATGTGAGGGGTCAAAAATAAGGATAGAAGTCTAGAGGTCGTTTGCATACCCTATTAGAGATATTTGTGCTCTTAGAGCTTATGTGTTATGTGCTAGGACTTATGTGAAAGGCATGGAAGTTAAGCAACATTGTTGTTTTAACGAGATGAAGGATAAACGTCAATACATTATTCAAACTATGGTTGACATATCTCGGATTCTACATGTCAAACTTATGTGCTATGAACAAGAAATTTGATCTACATCTTGCCAATATTGTGGTAATCATCGCCTCACATATTTAAATATGTGACATCAACTTATTCACAACATTGCATGTTTTATTCCCCATGATAGACATGAAAGATTTGTTAGACAAATTCATTGACAAAATCACTTTGGATCACAACTCATCCTTGTGTTAAAACGGTTGCATTTGTGTTAACTTGTTCATTTTATGTGTTGATTGCATGCTATGTATATTAGGGTAGAAAAGAAAAGAAAAGAAGTTTATGCAAACATACAAACTGCTCAAGTAGTTAAAGAATTCGTTTAAAATTTGGATTCGGTATGGTATTGCATAACTAAAATGCATAAAGAATAAACATGATAATATAGTATCTCATCCGAGAAACTATGTAATTAATTCACCATACACTATGGTAGTTAAGATTATCAATGTTGACACAACACATCGACCATAAGTCCAAGATATTATACTTAGCAACACTTTGCTATTGTATAATGGATTATGTGTCCAATATGTGTAAAATATCCAAAAATGATTAAAATACACATTGAAGTAGGAACGATGACTTGGACCACTCATCCGAGATCCTAAGTATTTCCTTTGTAACACAATGAAAATAAAGTTATCATTTCTGAAAATCCAAAATGGTGATTAAGGATCTCTACACAACAAACTACAATGGAAGTATCAGGCATTAACAATCTTTGGTGCATGCATGCATATTGTAACAGAACCTACCTGTGTAACTAAATCATCCCCAAACCATCAAATTACAACATCAATAATGTACAGAAACAACGTATCACTAGATTCTCAACCATCAACCATGACATAATCTGTCTTCAATAACATCCCCTATTTTCCTCACACAATCATCTTACCACTACACTTAGATCAAGGTACATATTGCCAAGCGATTTGTAAGAGCTTTTATGCTATACACTACAATAGCATAACCTACCACTCTACACTTTAACCTCCTTCTCTACAAAAATCCAATGATACACCAATCAGTGTTGCAAAAATCAGCCTAAGCGGCGGATTAATCAGCACATAGGCGCTAGGCGGGGATTAACCACCTTGATTTTCAATAATCGGCCTTATTAATCATTATGGTCAAAAATAGGTCAACATACAGATTAATCAGATAAAATCGGCCAAATCGAGCATTAATAGGTCAAATTGGACAAAAATCGGCTAAATCGGCCAACTTGATTACGGATAGAAATCGGCCAATTTGGGGATAAATCGGCCAAATCAGACAAAAATCAGGAAAATCGGGAAAATATTTATGAAATTTTATAATTTATGTATAAAAAAGTCTCTAACGAATTAATCCCCAAGACTTAGTCCCCCGATCTAATCGACTTAACGCTAGGCCGGTTAACCGTGAATGTGCCGCCCAGACTAGCGCCTCTAAAACGATTTTTTTGCAAAAACCTTGACACCAATACACAAAACACACTATCTCCTCCTCTCTAAAATTGGCAAAATACAAAAAGATAACCAAACATGAGTGAATCATCCATAGGAAATTATAAAGGGAAGAAGATTATGAAAGAGGGGGAACCAAATGATGAATGGGTCAATCCCACAAGTGACGATAATATAATCTTAGGAAACTATGTGAAGAAGTGCCTATCGGATAGCCCGATATGGTACAAGATGGGGGTATCCTCTCTCTTATAAGCTTGATGAAAACGAGCATCCTCATATCGCTACTTGCCAATGTTACAAGAAAGGAATTAAGGTTCAAAATGACCTTCCGATCTATTTTCTCCCTGAAAAACTAAGAGGTGATCATTAGTCCTTCAACAATACAACCACAAGTTATTAAGCTCACATGGTTGAGACCATTACAAAGGCACAGCCTAACACCGAAGAAACAATAAACAGGTTGGAGAAGGCATTTTTTCAAAATAAATATGATGATGAGTGTGTCTACTCTCCCCAACTACGATAGGATAGTACACGTTTCAAAATACTAGCGTATCAAACTATATATATTGTGTATTGTATATTTTATACTGAAATAAAAATGCTTGAATGTTTCTGAGTTAATACTTAAGCTTTGCTACAACATATCCAGGGATGAAATTTATGATATAATTGGACTCTAAGCACGCTCAACAAAAAGTAAATGGAGTCATGACTAACTATACATAAAGACTGTTAAAATACGTATTCTTGAATATATGCACTCTAAAGTACAAATGTCACAACAATAATCCATATTTGTACTCATCTATGTTTCTAAGATTCAAAATGGTAAGCTAACCCATGTTGGACTTGCACATGTGTAAATTTTTGTTGCTTGTGTTGTCTTGTGTTTGCTTGTGTTGTCTTGTGTTTGCTTGTTGCTAGTTGTAGCTCTCAAGACACTCCTCTGAAGGTGATTCTACTACTTGACACCAGTGATCCCCATAGCCTCGGAACAAACAAGAGGGAAGCAACGATCTACTAGGAGGAGCATGTACAATGGTATCTATTCTATCTTCTACAAAGATATCAACCTTCCAATGAAAGACCAAGGTCCCGCCTTTTTGATTTGACAAAAGCGGGAGAAGGAAAGCAAAGTGTTGAAGCTTATGATTAGGAAAATCAAGCAATCACGAAAGCAAAGAGCTATAACATACATGGGAGTAGACAAGCTATATAAGTCTCAAAAGGTGAAGACAATGTTCAAGCTTCACCAAATTACAAGGCCAAGATCAAGACACAAACTACATCAACGGCGGTCTTCATCTTCGCTACGTTTGTAATTTTACTTGCTTTCTGAAACTTTATTTGTCATCATCAAAAAGGGGGAGATATTGCCGGCATACACATTGAACTGATAATCACCTTATATCTCCTTATGTTTTAATGATAACAAATAAACGTTCGTAAAACGTAAAATAAAAAATGATAGCCAAAATCCGTAAAACCGGATATTTGCCTCTAGCGCATTGGTCACGTGTCAGCACGTGGCCAGTGCACCACTTGCGAATTCTGTTTCTACAGATTTGCTTTTGTCGGCTTTCCCTCCTCTTACCACGAACACATTGAAACCTCATAAAAGGTATACATGTATATTTGAGCATTCTTGAGTAACACTCCAAATAAGGTTCTCAGGACTTAGAGAGGGCCAAAACTAATACCTCTCATCTTTTAACAAATAGAATTGCCACACTTTCAAATATTTTCATCAGGACGCTTCCTAGCCATTGGCCAAAACTTGTTTTTCACTAAAATCTATTATGATCATCGCTTTTTCAACATAACAACATCTGCAAAAGTATTCATCTGACCTTAAATTCCGATTACCTTGTTCCTAAATACACGTAACTACTTTTCACTCCCTTATTGGTCAAGACTAATTCACAGGTCTACTTTTAGTAAACGCATCCTATCCCATTAAGGGGTATGCTTTAGTTAAATGCAAAGCACTTAGTCTTGTTTGCATCAAGATGATAGTACAAAGATCCATTATGGATTTTATCATCGGATTAAAGTCTAAATGACTAAACGAGTTTGTGATATTTGGAGATTAATTATACTTTGAGTTTTCTCATCTCCCTACTTAAACGTTTCATCTTACAAACTACACATGACAATATTTCACATATTTTTTCATTCCTACATAATCCTACAACCCATTCCTCTTAATCATTTGTTTACCCTTCTTACCCAACAAATGATTTCATCTCTTCCACACACACTCCAAACACCTTCTTCCTAAACAATCTCATAATCACATATGCCCACTCTTTTCTTTCTTATTGGCAATGTGATTATTAAACCAAATCAATCCTTTGATTTCATCCTTATCTTCATCTTTATAAGCCTTCACCAAATAAACCCAAAACCTTATCCTTAATATGCCAACTCACATTCCCTTACACAATGTACTTTCCTTGTACTTGTTGTACCTTATGTCCCCTTTATTCCCAACCAAGGATCCTCTATATCTTATCAAAACATTCTTCACCACATATCTACTATTCACCTTCTTCTCCATAGCATTTGAATTTCACACACACAAAATTCTTCATCTTCACCCTTAATCAATCCATTTCATCAATCCAATATCCCACACTCTTTTCTCCACCCTTGGATTGTTTTCAAACAAACACAACAAACACACTTTCACTTCTACCCTTGATCAAGCCACCTCATCAATCCAATATACCTCATTCTCTTCTCAACCATTGGATTGAACTCTCATCTCAAACAAACACACTTCATCTCACAAACATACTCTTCTCACTCACACAACAAATATACCTCTCTCTCTACCATTGATCTTGCCACTTCACCAATCTATCTTACCTCTCTTCTTCACATCTTCACCCTCCATTTCAAACTAAGTTCATGAGGCTCATTCTCATCACATCATGCCAACTTATGACAACTCATTGACAACCCATCCTCTCTTATCTAACATGTGCTTAAAGATTTTAAATTTCAAATTTCAAATCTTTCCCCCTTTCTCTCTAAGCAAAAGAATATTCCAAGAACATTCTTGTGTACCATTAACTAGCTTTTAAAATCTTTAGTTGGATCCCAACTAAGCTAGTTACACTTTGAGGAATACCCAAACTACCTATGTCCAATATTTCTTTTCTCTCTTTTGACATTGGACAAACAAAAGTCTTTTAAATACTTCAAAAACGCTTTTATCAAATGGCTATTTGAGTTGCTTGACCTTGAGTGTAAGAATGATTAAAAGGTCATAGCGTGAAGTACAATTGGGGGTTTAACAAGAGCGGGTAATTAAAAAGCCAAGAACCCAAAAAATGGTTTCGGGCATCTGGCGCGCTGGCCACGCGCTGACACATGGCCAGCGCGCCACTTGCAAAATGCATTTTCCTAATTTGGGTTCTTGTCCTATAAATACCCCCTCTTGGCCTTTGTATTTCTCACCTTTTGCAAACATTTTTTCCTTTCTTTTCTCTTTTCTAATCCTCTAAGTCTAACACCTTTGTATTCTTAATCTTTCTTCTATCATCTATTAAAGAACACACATATTCGCAAGAGAGCCACATAAGTACCTAATCCATACTTGTGTGTTTTATCAAGGGTGTTAGGTTCATGAAAAAGACTCGGTCACCCCGTGTATTATCTAGAATAGCATAGCTCGTAGATGTAATGTAAGCGTAT
>BQNB010004576.1:0-63420 GCA_026074375.1 Tanacetum coccineum | reverse complement strand
ACTTCCGCTGTTTATGCTTGTGTTATGATTATGTATGCTTTTGATGTCACACCATATTTGTAATACTTCTACCCTTTTTGGGTTGGGGCGTTACACAAACCTTTTAAAAAATCTACTATCTCTGCAAACCCTGTACTTTCTTCAGGTTTCTTTAAGAATCCCACTTGGTTATGCTTGTCGCAGTATTTCATGGAAGCCATTCTTTGAAATTGTAGTAACGAGGTTGTGATTGTTGGTTATGTCAAACTGGGTTTGACTCGTGTAGGTAACTTAGTACTGATTGTATCTGTTAATTGACTTTATATGCGAAAAAAATGAATTGCAACTGGTACTCCGAGACAATAGTCTCTTTTTAATGAAGAAAACTATTGTAGGTGAGTTAAAACAGTAATTATTCAATTAGTATCATTATCCACTTAAATATACCCGCAATTTGCCCTAATGGTCATATTTAACGAAAAGTCAAAGCTGTTAGACCAAACAGTACTAACGACTAGTTACCAGTATTAATATTGGCCTACCAGACTTAAGTCTGGTAAACTAGTATTAACCTCATATTGTCAGAACTAACAATAAGCTTACCAGGATTAAGTAGTAAACTACCAGAATTAATTATGACAATACCAGAATTAACTCTTGCACAACTTCAGTTCTACTTTAATCAATGCGCCAATCCTTCGTGCAATCCAAGTATAACCTGAAAACATTAAGCCACAAACAAAAACATACTACAAAACTATTCGAAAACACTATGCTACTAGTCTTTTGTATTCTAATAACTACTAGAATTAATATAACCTATCTAAATTACAAACTATACATTTAATCCTCCCCTTAAATGTAGCTATGGATTTATCATACCAATATTAACCACTAAGAAATTGAACCTTGGTCCATCAAAAGCTTTGGTCAATAGGTCAGCTACATTGAAATCTGTGTGAATTTTCTCTACCTTAATGAGCTTCTTCTCATAAGAATCTCGTATAAAGTGGTGCCTGATCTCTATGTGCTTTATCTTGGAGTGATACACCGGATTCTTCACAATGCAGATTGTGCTTTCATTATCAATGTGGATTTTGGTATTCATGAAATTGAAACCATAGTCCAACATTTGATTCTGAATCCACAATACTTGTCCACAGCAGCTTGCAGCAGCTACATATTCAGCTTCTGTTGTAGAGGTAGCCACTATTGTTTGTTTCTTGCATTGCCATGAAATTAATCTGCTTCCAAGAAATTGACAACCACCAGTTGTGGATTTCCTGTCAAGGTTTGCCCCAGCATAGTCACTATCTGAGTAAGCTTCCAGGTCAAAAGATGATTCTCTAGGATACCATAAGCCCAAATTGGGTTTGCCCTTAAGGTACTTAAAGATTCTCTTCACAGCATTAAGGTGTGAAGTCTTGGGAGTAACCTGAAAACGAGAACAAGCACATACTGCAAACATTATATCAGGCCTAGAGGCAGTTAAATACATGAGAGAACCTATCATGGATCTGTATAAGTGTACATCCACTTCATCAGCTTCCTCATCTTTTGTCAATGCCATCTTGGTCTCCATTGGGGTTATTGCAGTTTTCACACTTGCAAGGTCAAACTTTTTCAGCATGTCTGCAACATACTTGTCTTGAGAAATAAAAATTCCATCTGTCTTTTGCTTGACTTGCAATCCAAGGAAGAATATGAGTTCACCCATAGAACTCATTTGAAATCTGCCTTTCATCAATGCCTCAAATTCATCACACCAAGACTTTCTAGTAGAGCCAAAAATGATATCATCTACATACACTTGAACCAGCATGATATCCTTCTTGTCCTTCTTAATAAACAAAGTCTTGTCAATAGTACCCCTTCTGTATCCATGCTTCTCTAGAAATGTTGATAGAGTAGCATACCAAGCTCTAGGAGCTTGATGTAATCCATATAAAGCTTTGACAACCTTATAAACCTTCTTAGGATGATCAGGATCAACAAAACCAGGAGGTTGAGAAACATACACCTCTTCATCTATAGTGCCATACAAAAATGCACTTTTTACATCCATTTGGTATACTATGAACCCCATAAATGAGGCAAAGGCTAAAAATAAATGTTATGCTTTTATTCGTGCCAAAGGATAATAAACATCATCATAGTCTATACCCTCGTCCTGTTGTGACCTTGGGCCATAGTATTGCTGATTTCTGACAACTACTCCTCTTTCATCCCTTTTGTTTCTGTATACCTATTTAGTTCCAATCACCTTTGCTCCATGAGGTAGATCTACTAGAATCCAGACCTGTTGCAGCCTAAACTGTAACAACTCCTCTTGCATAGCTTTAACCCAACTATCATCTTTAAGAGCTTCATAAATCTTTTTAGGTTCCTCCTAAGATAAGAAGCAGTCAAACAAGCAATGTTGTTGATCTTTGTGATTGTTCTTTTGCTGCTTTTGAACATAAGTTACAAGTGCATGTGCTCCTGAAGTTTGCTTCACTCTGCTTCTAGTTTGCACAAATGACTTAGGATCGCTAAGTATTTGGCTTTGTGGGTGAATGTTGTGAATCCTAAGAGTAGGAATGGGACTAACAGCTACTTATGTTGGTAAGTTGTTGCAATCATGGACCATACCCTCTTCATCATAAGAAGCTTCATCAAAAATTCCTTTCTGAGGCTTGTTAAAGATTGTGAGCTCTGGCATATCTGAATCATCTTGATCAGCAGGTTGAGTATTAGCTGGTTTACTACCAGAATTAACTGAGTTAGTACTGGTAGCTTTGTCAGTAGTTACTTCCCTTAAATGCTTTTGAGCAAGTTGATCCAAGTCTCTTCTAAAAGCTAGAATTTCAGGAGTATCTTCTAAAATGCCAGCAGAAAAAGCTTCCTTCTCTTGTGTTTGAAGGTTTTGAAGTTCTGTCAAAAACTTCTCTTCTTTTGAATTAGTAGAAGACTTCCTTGGTCCAACTTTTGCTGCAGTATGCTTGACTGCTATAGGCACAACAATAAGTTCCTCATCTTCATCTTCTTCCTCAGAAGCATTTGTATTAGGAGTTTGTAGAGTACCTACACTGTTAGATTAACTCTGAAGTACCTGCATGTAGTTAGATTGATTGTCCTAAAGAACAGGAATATAATTCATAGAATCAGTGAGTTGATTAATATCAAAAACATCCTAATCTAATAACCTATACTTTCACAATAGATTTTCTTCAAGAAATTTTACATGCAGATTTACTTCTACCTTTTTGGTTACTAAATTATATACCCTAAAGGCTTTGCTATTTAGTGAGTAACCAACGAAACCCTCATCACACCTTCCATCAAAAACTTGCCAAGCACACTTAGTGTATTCCTTAAATGGTAAATAGTTCACCAAAAGGTCTTATTATAGCTCTAATTGGTTTTTGACTAAACAAAAAGCTCATAAGGAGTTTTGTTTTGAGGTTTAGTCACTCTTACCCTATTAAAGATATAGCAAGCAGTACTAACTGCTTCTGCCCAAAAAGTAGTTGGTAAAAGTGAGTCTGCTAGCATAGTTCTAGCAGCCTCAATCAGGGTCCTGTTCATTCTTTTAGCAACTCCATTCTGCTATGAAGTTCTGGCATTTCTATACTCTTGTTTTATTCCCTTGTTCCTACAGAATTCAAGCATATCCCTATTCTTAAACTCAGTGCCATTATCTGATCTAATGATTTTAACCCTGTGATTAAGCTGGTTTTCAATTTGTCAAATAAAGTTCTTAAGGATGCCACTAGTTTCATCCTTTGTAGCAAAAAAGAATACCTAACTAAATCTGGTACAATCATTAGTAATTACAAGACAATAACTTGCATGATTAATGCTTTTGACAGAAGTAGGTCCAAAAAGATTCATATGCAAGGTGTGTAATGGGTCAGTGATTGTTCTTATTAATTTAGCCATACAGGAGGCCTTGTGTTGCTTACCTTTGTGGCAGGCGACACATGTATGGTCATTTCTGAAAACCTTAGAAGGTAGACCTCTTACAAGGTTTCCCTTCACAAGTTTGTTTAAGTTTCTAAAATTTATATGACCTAACCTCCTGTGCCATAATTTAGATTTATCAGATGTGTCTTTTGCAATCAAACAAGCATAATCTTTTGTGAGAGAAGGTGTCTTCATATCAAAACTGTACATATTGTGTTGCCTAGGGACTTTTAGAAGTATTTGATTTTCATCAGGTATCTTAAAGTCAAGAGACACAACAAGACATTCAGTTTCAGTAAAAAGAACACACTATCAAAATCTAAATTACCAACTTTTATTCTACCTTTACCAGTAATGTAGCCTTTGCTACCTCCAAAGGTAACAGATCCCCCTTTGCATTCTTCAAAATCATCTAGGTAATCCTTGTTACCAGTCATGTGCCCTGAGCATCCACTATCAAATATACCTCTGTCCTCTATGTTCTTGAGTGGATGATCCTGCACATGAAAAAGAGAAATTAGTTTCTCTTAGGGACCCAGGCCTTTTCAGGCTTGGGTCTGCCTTTTGGAGTTTGGTCTTGGTCTCCTCCAATTATAACCTGCTGAGATCTTAACAGCAGTGCCCCAATTTCCCTTTACAGCATGAGAATAAGTCATTCTTGCTGTATTTCTAACAATGAGTCTTCTCATAGGTGAATGTGATTTTGAAAAATGACTTCTTTGATTAAACTTATTCACCTAGGGTCTTACAGGACTAAAACTGTTTGAGTTACAGGTAGGTACTGGTTGTTTAGATCTACTAGTATTAACATTAGTCCTGACAGAATTAACATTATGCCTAACAGAATTAACATTTACCCTTACCATGATATTAAATTAGGCCTAAACAGTATTAACTTTTGCCTAACAGCATTAAGTTATTACTGTATATGTAAAAAGTGATTCGCAGATTAAACCTTGTGTGCATTTGTTCCATATGGTTTTTGCAACCCCATTTTATACAAGTATTTATAAACCCTTTGGTTCTTAAGCTCAGCCTCTCTTGCCTTTTTTTGTCATAATAGTCCAATCTCTTGATCAAATAAACTTAGGCTGCCACAAAAATAAACATTTTTTCTTGATGAAAGAGTACCCTTTCTCCAGTTCTTTTCCATTATTTTATTCTTATTCATTTCCTTTAACTTCATATGTCCTTGATTTTTCATTTGTTGCCTAGGCAGTTTTTACGTGTGTTGCCAACTAGGTTTATCTTCTTGTGATTAACGATATATCTCTCATTCATTAGTGGCTAATGACATAGATACAGACTCTCATTAGGTACGCTTTATACTTTATGATTAGACTCAGAAGAGTGCTTAGGAGGGGTTTCCAAAAGTTACCTTCACCGTCATTTTGATTGGCAGGTAGAATGTTAGTGGAGTTGTCATCTGTGTCACTACATTTCAGGCTTTGAGGTCCCTTGTTACCATAAACATACAAAGAATCTTTCAAATTTCTCTTGTGGTTTTGGAGATTGTCTCCAGTTAATAGATGTGAAACTCCTTTGAATCCATATCAGTCTTGAAATCTACTGTATAAAGGTTTGTTAAGAAATTCTTTTTACTGTACACGTAAACTCAGTACGATTCATTGACTTCACTAATTGCTTAAAAACCTATTTGTTTGGTTTGTATTTCATTTCCTAAGCCTACTTTTCTATTTGAAAGTCCATCCCTCTGAATCAAACTAATTTCTAATGGTTTTTAGAAGAGTTTTTCCATGAATTATGTTTTTGCAATTGTTATTTTCTGTTACAGCTTTCTTCATATTCTCATTTTCTTTTTAAGCTTTTAATTTTGCATTATATTTCATTTGTTGAAATGTAAGGTCGTTCATTTAGAGTTATTTGCTGCTTTTAAAAAGTACTATTTGAGCATTCTAATTTTATTAACAGGATAGAGTAATAGAAGTATTTTTGATTCTTGTTCACCTTAACTGATTCATTTTGTTCTTCAACTAGTGTTTTAAGCTTATTAGTATGATTCAATGCAAGTTTTAAGAACATATTGAACCTCAGTGATTGAGTGATTGCATGAGTGAAATGATTTGTCTCTTCTTCCTACTATATTATGTTCTCCCCATTGTACAACACCATCATCCATAGTCAGCAAACAGTACATGATTTTGCCTTTTCTTTCCTAGCTCTTGATCTGGATAAAAGGAGTTCTTCTTCTGCCATAATTTGTCCCCTTGGATGGGCATTCTCTAGCAAAAATTACCAGTGTTGTGAATTTTGAAACATTCAAGTTCTTTTTTGTCAAAAAACCAACAGGTTTGTTTCCATCAAATATCGGTGTCTTCCTTCTAGTCTTTTTGAGAACTTTTCATTCAACTAGCAAATCATTGTATCTGCCAGTTTATGTCCACCTCTTTAATGTTCTATTCATCAATCTATTACCATGTCATTCATGGAGAAGTCCAAATTTCAGTTGTTTGCAAGAGTGAATAAATATCTTCATCAGAAAAACCAGCAGGATCTTCTCTTTCTTGAAAATTGTCTTGAAGAAGTAGGAGTAAAAGTACTGGTAGGCCTGTTTGACCAGATTTAACATTGTTTTAAGGGTTTTTGCTGCTCTTGCTGTGTGAAACAAAAGCAACATTTTGAGCACATGCAGATGATTTTGAGGTACTTGTGATTGTGATGTGAGGAGGCTTGTACTCTTCCGATTCTTATTGTTGTTTGTACTTGTGATTGTTTGCAGGATTGACCCAAAATTTTCTGAAGACTCTCGTGTTCGGTGTTTTGTCCCGGTCTACTCGAGCTTCCTAGCCTTTGCTTGCCATTAGTTTGGGGAAATCCGATATCCTAAAGATTATTATCGACTAACATTTATCTTTTAGCATACTTGATAAACGGCTAAAGATTTTTGTAATACTTTCTTCAGGCTTGAGTTATGCATTCGACCTTTTTGAGTTCTAGTATGGGGTTTTTAAGTCTTAGGCTAGGAAACATTGAGGACAATGTTTAATTTTAGTATGGGGTAGTATATCTTCGATATAATCTTACCTACTTTTGCCCATTGTTCTCACGTACCCCGTTTTCCCACCAAAATTTTCAAAAATATGAAATTTTTTAAAATTTTCAAAAATAAAATAAGTGTTTTTGTCATAATTTTGACTTTCCTGCTGGGTAGAATAAGAGTAAATTTTGACCCGATCGAGCGTGTTGAGCTCTAGCTTGTTCCTTAACTTTTAGGCTAAGCGTTCGCGGAAATTCGCGAAGAACGAAAAATGATAGAGTTAAGTATGAGTGGGATGCTAAACAAGGATTAGTTGGAAATCTTAAGAGCTCATGTATGTAATTTGTTACTTTTTCTCCCATAAGCTCTTAACCGGATTAATATACGTGCTGTTTTTAGAGATTAAACTTAAATCAGCAATTTTTATGTAATATATAGCAAAAATTTTAGTCTTAGTTCAAACTTATACTTGAATTTTTCAAAAAGAAGTCTTCTATATAAAAAAATATATAATAATAATAATAATAAACATAAACTGTGGGCTGATAAAAGTTTACTACCTCTTGCCGGCTCACAACCGATGTGGTAGTCTTCTAAAGAAAGCCCATAGTAAGAATAAAAATCTGAGACTGATAAAAGTTTGCTGCATCTTGCCGGCTCACAACCGATGTTGCAGCCTTCTAAAAGGTCAAGGGTTACAATTGCATAAATGTTATGTTTAATATTAAGGATGAATTAATAAATAGATTTCTTTTTGTTAAATTCAAATATGCTTTTGAACTTTGACTATTCTATTTTAAAGCTATGTATATTCGGGAAACCTAAGAGTTTTTGAAACCTAAGGTCCGTGAGTCCCGATACTAGTCTCTGTGGGGTGTCAAAAGCCTGGTCACTTAGCCGCAAGGTTGGGATGTGCCGAGACGAAAGTCGCTACATGGGATGATCTCGCCTTCAAACTCATTATTCTTGGGTGGAACGTGAAGCATAGTATTTTGGATGTGCCGAGACGAAAGTCGCTACATGGGATGATCTCGCCTTCAAACTCATTATTCTCGGGTGGAACGTGAAGCATAGTATTTTGCAAAACGTTGATCCATGGTTGAAATTCAAAATAGCACATTCACTTAAGATATAATAAATGTCGGGAGTAAAAAGTTCACAAGTTGCAAATATGAGTAGTGTTAGCATCTTTACTGATATTTAGCTGTGATTTCGTTTTAAGCTTGGTTTGGATAAGTGAAAAGTCGGGGACGATGAATTTATCCTTTTTGGGGCATTCTCGGATCGAAATGCATCTTGTTCTATGATCCCTAACAGTTATGGAAATAACGAAAGTCGAAATATTCTAAGTTTACTTAAAAAAAAATTAAAAATGGGAAAATGGGGTGTTTTATAACTTGTGATTTCTTAACTTTTCCCACAAAAGTCTTTGCTACTTTTCAAAGATTTAGTTTGGG
Source organism: Tanacetum coccineum (assembly GCA_026074375.1). Lineage (NCBI taxonomy): Eukaryota > Viridiplantae > Streptophyta > Magnoliopsida > Asterales > Asteraceae > Tanacetum > Tanacetum coccineum. Next base: position 55,041 of record BQNB010004576.1, on the reverse strand, counting down.
GAAGTTTTGAGGTATTTGGTTTTAAAACATATAATATTGCGTGAGGACACGCAATCGCTTAGTTTGGGGAATTTTGATATGTGAGAATACACATATCATTTGTATACCAAAAATAGCCCTTAAAAGATGAAATTGTGCATAAAATGCTTGTATATTGCTTGTTTTGTCTTTGTGATTGTGTAGGTACGGATAATGCAAATATCACAAGAAATCGGCCAAAATGGAACAAAACACGGACTCTAAGAAGGTAAGAGTGCACAAGAGCCGGGGATTTGATAGCAAAAAGGGTCAAAAAGTCAACCCTTGGTCAACCATGGTCAACAAGATCACTCTGGTCAAACTTCATAAAGACAAAATTCCAAAAAAAACAAAACTCAACCCCTTGAAGTTAAACTAAACTTACATAAAATAAACTTAAACCCTAACATCGTTATCTTTTTATTAATAAAAGATAACGGTCGTTATCTACATATAAACCAAAACCTGTTAACCCAAGCCCATAGCCCAATCCTTTTTACCCGGGCCCAAATCCACTCAGTTAAAATCAGTTATAAAAAGAATAAAAAGGCGCGGGAATAGTTTTTACTGTTCATCGTCGTCTTCGCGTTTAACCCTACTTAAATCAAAGGGTAAATGGCAATTAACAGCGTAGCTTAGTAATTCGAGTACCAAGGTACGATGTGGCAGAGTTAAATGTCACAAAAGCCTCTCATTGGCTAGGACACCTCAAGAAGGGACACGCGGATATGAAAGAAAGCACACCAATCAATGAAATTTGCACTAAAACAAGTGCAAAAGAAGCACGGAGGTCTGACACACGGAATGCCATGTTGGCAATCCGTGTGCTCACTCATTTAATCCAACGATCCACATTTGGGATCCAATGATGAGAGAAGAATCAAGGGCCAATATGATGGATAAGAGGAGCGGGCAAGACTCCTAGAAGCTTCATTCTCAAGCTATAAATAGCCCCTCAGACTCACACACGAAAAACACTTTTTTAATCTTAGTTTTTTTTCTACTTTTTAATTTAGCTTAATTGTAATTTTCAGTTTTTTTTAAACTTTAGCTTATGTAATTTACTTTTTCAGCTTATTGTAATCTCATCTTCAGTATCTTGTAATCAATTTTCAGTCTTTGCTTTTACATAGACTGTTTTTACTATTAAGCTTTTACAAATTCAAATGTTCATGTTACTGTTTCATAAGCTTCTCACAAGCTCATCATAAGCTCTATGTGTATATAAGCTTAGATTGAGCTCAAATTAGTCATCTAATCTACTAAAACCTTAATAATCAGCTTAATACCTTTGCTATATGGATTTTGAGCCTTGGATGATAAGTTTACAAAGGAAGAGCTTATGAGACCTTTACTAGCTTATCCTTGTGATAAGCTAGAGCTTGAAGAAGCTCTTTGAGCAAATCAAGCCTTTGTTTAGCTAAGGCAATTGTAAGTCTTCTTTAAATTTTAAGTTTCTTATCTTAATAATTGCATTTGCTTATTTTCAGCTTATTAGTGCTTAATTCTGTCTTATTGTGCTTATTGGATATGATTGATCATTTGTTTTCAACCTTAGAAGCTCGGATCTTAGTTTTTCATATTTTGTCTTAAAAATCATTAAAAATCCAAAAATATTAGCATAACTATTAGCTTATTGATTCTGACTTATTTGATTAGTGTTATAAGATCACCAGGTCCGTTAAAAGTTATTTAATATCTGGTATTTGATATTTGTGCTTTAAATCTCTTTATCATAAGCTTATAATGGGATTTTGTAAATTAAAGGGGTGTTTGGCTATTGACAGTGCTAACTAGAAGTTAGTACTGCCATAAGCCATTTGGCCTTTTGGATCACTTTAAATCTCATTAGTAGGTTTATATAAGCAGGATTTAGAGTAGCTTGTAGGTTTAATCAAGTTTTCATAAGTTTTCTAGTCTAAATTTTGAATCTGTTAGTATAGTTTTAGTCTTACTTGCATTTTTAGCTTAATAGCTTTCTAATTGCTCTCATCACTCAATTTACTCTTAGTATGAAGTTTTAAAAAACATAGCATCAAGTCTCTAGCTTGCATTTTATAAGTTCTTAAAGTTTAATTCATCTTTATGTGCACTGCATCAGCAGGATAAAAAGCCAAAAAGTCCTTTTTCAACATCAATTTTCAGTAAGTTTAAGTAACTTTTAGGTTTTGATTTTCATAATTTAAGTTGCTTTTAGGTCATTAATCATTTGTCTTAACTTGATTTTTCAAAATAAGTTCATTTGCTTATCTGTCTTTAAGCTCAAAAGTTGCCATTTGTCTTTTCAAACAAAAACAAAAACTCAGATCCTACTTAGTAATTCAGCTGTTTTCAAAAGCCTTTTTCATTAAGCAAATGTTTTCCAAGCTCCTTTTCAAAAGCATTTCTAAGTAGCTAGTAGGTCATAGTTTAAGCTTCAATAAGCCATTTTGGCTCAAGGTTTCATTAGAGAGCTTAAACTAAGCTCAAAAGTGCATTAAGAGGCTGTTTTGTTTTCAGTTTACAATAAAGGTGCTTATTTCTTTATTTTAGCTTATACACTTATTGTAATTGCTTATTCAAGTTTAGTTTTGCTTATTAGGACAGTTTAAGCTCATTTTAGCTTATTTGGTCTTGCCATAAGCTTATTTGAGCTTATTTGCTCTCAAGTGTAAAAATTTTAAGTGTTTTTAAGCTTTTTAGTTTTTCTATCTTTTTAGCTTATTGTCATTGCTTATTTTTTATCTTTTGTGCTTATTAGAAATAGATTTTCATTTGTTTTAGCTTATTTGTCTTTCTCATTAGCTTAATTTCTTTTTAAAAAAAGCCAAACAATTAGTTTTCTTAGGACTTAGTATAGTTTAAGCAATCCTATCTTATTTAGCTTATTTCTGAGCTTATTTGTAGTTTATAAAAATAGTTGTTTTACAAAAGTTGGTTATTTATAAGAGTTTTAAAAAGTTATAAAAAATGGAAAAAATTAAAACACTTGGGAAAGTGGGAAGCCCCGGGCGAGCAAGGCTCGAACCCGGGACCTCTACCACCTTCACCAAGCATTTTATCCCCACAAACACAACCATCGTGCTAGACTAGCTCATCCGTTATTACTTCGCACAATCTATCTTTTATATACATTTTTGGTCCTTTAGTTCAATAAGTTGTTTTAGCTTATTACACAGCTTATTCGATAAGATGTGTTTCCCAACTTATTTTTCCTAGATTCTTCTTAGTTTAAGCTACTTTCTATAATTTTTTTAGAATTTTTATATATAGTTTAGTATTTTTAAACATTTATTTTTATTAAAAACTTTAAATATTCATAAAAAATAGAAAAATAATCAAAAAAATATAATTCTTTTTTAGGAAATTTTCTTTTATCATATAGTTTCTAAGAAAATTAGTTTTGCTTCTGTAGGGTTAAAATTACAAAATTTCAATTTTTAAAGAACGGGATTCGTTCCCGTTTACGTTTTTCGTGTTTTTAAGCTCATTTCAACTCCGAAGGTTAAGTTTAAATTGTCCTTTATTTGCTCACTTTTAGGGATTTTAGAAAACGTTTAGGATTCCCGTTTTGCGTTTTTAGTTAAAATTTACTTTTCCGTATTGATTTCTTGTAGTTAGGTTTAATTGTTCCTTTATTTGCTCACTTTTTGGATTTTAGAAAACAAATCATCTTCGAACCAATTCAAATCATTGTCCAAATAACAAACGTGGTCTCAATTTTATAAATCTTTAGGAAAACGACCCGGCAATCACTTACCGGTTAAACGTGTAGTATTTTTGTAAGATTTTTCCTATTACCTTTGTCCTCAAGGGTAGTTTTGGAATTTTTTATACTTTGGATATTATTACGTATATTATTGACCTAAATAAGAAAAAATTTAAAACACAAAAAGTAAAAAATATTTTTCTTTTCTTTTTAGTATAAGTAGAAGATTACTAAATAAGAAAAATACAAAAATATTTGCTCTTCCGGATTTTTCGATTTTTCTTGTGAATTCATTAAGAAATAAAAAATTAACCAAGTTGGTAAAAGAACACCAACAAATAATACTTTCAATTGAAGTATTATCCATCAATAAGTTCCCGAACCAAAGATTCAAATTTTTTTACCGTTTGTGTCACTTACGAAAAAGGCGCACCTCTTTTGTAAAATTTATTTTACTTAAGAGAGTTACCCTAAGTTTGTTGATTATTCGGTAAACAAAAATATTTCCTTTTCCCATTTCTTTTATCATTTCATTTGTTTGTTTAGTACATGCACACTAGAAATTCCAACTTTCCAAATAATTCAAACGTAACCATTCCGAGTCGTCGAAATAAAGGACGTGCTTCAAACATAGTCGAACCCGAGCTTCGTACTATCGTTGCACCAATAGCGGAACGTACAATGGAAGAGCTACTCCGTGCACCCACGGAAGGGTACGAAGAAGCTATCATTTTACCAGAAATTAATGCGGATCATTTTGAAATTAAGACGAATTTGTTACAATTAGTTCAAGCAAACCCGTTTCACGGTTTAGAAAACGAAAATCCTCATCCTCATATCAATAGTTTCAAAAGGATTACCTCGACTCTACGATTTAGGAATGTGCCAAACGATGTGATTAAGCTAATGATGTTTCCATATTCACTCGAGGGGGCTGCTAAAACTTGGTACGAGAAAGAACCACCAAATTCGATCTTAACTTGGGAGGATCTCGTAACCAAATTTGTGAATCAATTTTTCCCTCCCTCGAAAATGACTCACTTAAAGAATAAAATCTCTCGATTTACCCAAATATTCGACGAGTCTTTTTGTAAAGCGTGGGAACGATTTAAGCAAATGCTTAGAGCTTGTCCTCACCATGGATTTACGAAGTTAACTCAAGTTGATACCTTTTATAACTGTTTAAACGACAACGATCAAGACTCCTTAAATGTCCCGGTGGGTGGAAATCTTTTGAGTAAGACGACTAGAGAAACTTTGAATATAATTGAGAACAAATCAAAAGCGCGTTATTCACGAGACAAACCAAATGCTTCTAGGATGAATACGACTTCTAGGGAAAGTGATAGTAAGACAGATGAGAGAATTGATAAGCTTGCAGACCAACTTTCGACCTTAGTTAAGATTGTTTCTAAAAAAGTTGTCACTCCTGCTTCGGTTAAAGCGGTTGAGGAAACTTGCGTTACTTGTGGTGGTGCCCATTCTTAGTATAATTGTCCGGCTACCGATAACAATCAAGCTAGTGTTTGTGCGACTACGGGTACTTACAATCAAGTTAACCCTCCAAACCGTGTTAGTAATCAAATGGCACCACCAGGTTTTGCTTCGGTGCAAAACAATGGTCAAAATAGGTTTAATCAGAATCAAGTTCAAGGGAATAATTTTAATTGGGGAAATAATTTTCATGGTAATCAAGATTTTCAAGCTCAAAATAATCATGCTTCGAATTTTCAAAACCAAGGATTTCAAAACCAACCTTTTCAAGTGCCTAATAATCAAGTTCAACAAGAGATTTCAAACGATTTTTTGAGTTACAAGAGAAATAACGATCAAATGTTGAAAAACATGCAAAATCAAATCAACTCGTTAAAAGGAGACCTTAAGAATGAAATTTAAAACACAATAAAATCTCAACAAGCCGTCATGATGAATCAACAAACTACCTTTCAAAATAATTTTCAAAACATGATATGTGGATTGTTTCAGAACCAAGCCTTAACTTCGGGTACTCTTTTGAGTAATACCATTCCAAACCCGAAGGGTGAGATGAAAGCGATCACTACTTGAAGTGGTGTTGCTTATGAGGGACCCTCGATTCCTACTAATCCTTCTCCTAAAAAGGTAGTGGAACGAGAAACCAAAGAGACAACAGATAAAGAGCAAACAAAATTCCAAGGAAGTACCGCTCACATCTCACCTCCGATTATCCCCATTTCTATTCCGGAACCTGATGTTCTAAAGACTTTGCCTAAAACCACTCCCATTCCGGAACCCGATGTTTTGAAGAATTTACCTAAGCCAAATATTCCATATCCTTCTCGACTTAATCAAGAAAAGTCTCATGACAAAGCTTCGAATCAAAAAGAGAAGATTTTTCAAATGTTTCAAGATTTGCGCTTCGACATTAGTTTCGCGGATGCTTTACTTTTGATGCCATGATTTACTCCTATAATTAAGAGTTTGCTCATGAATAAGGAAAAGTTGCTTGAGTTAGCCAAGATACCATTGAACGAGAATTGCTTGGCGATGTTTCTCAAAAATCTTCCCGAAAAGCTTGGAGATCCCGGCAAGTTTCTTACTCCATGTAATTTCCCAGGAATAGATGTATGTTACGACTTGGCTGATCTTGGTGTAAGCATAAATCTTATTCCCCTTTCTATTTGGAAAAAGCTTTCTTTACCTGAACTTACACCAACTCGGATGACTTTAGAATTAGCTGACCGATCGATTACTTATCCTAAAGGACTCGCTGAAGATGTTTTTGTCAAAGTTGGGAAATTTCATTTTCCTACCGTCTTTATTGTTGTCGATTTCAAAGCCGATCCTCGAGTTCCTCTCATACTTGGGAGATCCTTTTTGAGGATAGGTCATGCTTTAATTGATGTTTATGGAGAAGAAATAACCCTTCGGGTTGATAATGAAGCCGTCACTTTTAATCCAAATCAAACCACGAGATACTCCTCTATAAATGATAAGCCGATAAACTGAATTGACTTCATAGATACAATTAGTAAGGAGTATACTCTGGAATTGCTAGGATTTTCTAATTCTTCGGGTGGCTATCCCACCTCAACGTTTGAGCCATTTACTTCTGAATTCATTTTGGAAGAAATCGAAGCTTATCTTAAGGACGATTCGATTTCACCGGAAATTGATTACGCCGATTGCGATCCAAAGGGAGATATTTGCTTAATTGAAAAATTGTTAAATAATGACCCGTTTCAACTTCCTTTGATGGACCTTAAACAAAGTGAAGTTACTGAGGCAACATCTTCAATTGAAGGGCCTTCGGAATTAGAATTAAAAGATTTATCGTCTCACTTAGAATATTCGTACTTAGAAGAAAATGACAAGTTACCAATAATTATTGCAAAAGGTTTAAAAGATGCTCTCTTAAAAGTGCTTAAATCTCATAAACGGGCCATTGCTTGGAAAATCACCGACATCAAGGGTATCGACCCTCGTTTTTGTACACACAAAATCTTGATGAAGGATGATTACAAACCCACGGTTCAAAGTCAAAAATGGGTTAACCTAAAAATTCACGAGGTAATCAAAAAGGAGGTCCTAAAACTTCTTGATGCCGGTATGATTTACCCAATCTCTGATAGCCCATGGGTTAGTCTAGTGCAATTGTGTTTCCCAAAGAAAGGAGGAAAACCGTTGTTGCTAATGAAGAGATCGAAATTAAATTCCTGACACGTTTAGTTACCGGGTGGAGAGTTTGTATCGACTATAGGAAGTTAAATGAAGCGACTCAAAAAGATCATTTTCCATTGCCATTTATGGATCAAATGTTAGAGAGATTAGCCAGAAATGAGTTTTATTGTTTTCTAGATGGATTTTAAGGGTATTTCCAAATACCAATAGATCACCAAGACCAGGAGAAAACTACTTTCACTTGCCCATATGGAACTTTCGCATACCGTCACATGCTATTTGGTTTGTGTAATGCTCCTGGTACTTTTCAACGATGTATGATGGCCATATTCCATGATATGAACTGAAAAGAACTATGGAAGTGTTATGGAATGATTCTCTCGGTTTTTGGGATAAGTTTTTGGATTTCGTGACCACTCCAATTTAGAAAAGATGTTAAAACGGTGTGAAGACTCGAATTTAGTTCTTAATTAGGAGAAGTGCCACTTTATGTGTAGAGAAGGAATTGTGTTAGGTCATAAAATTTCGAAATCAGGAATTGAGGTCGATCGTGCTAAAGTCGATGTTATCGCTAAGCTCCATCACCCGACTATCGTAAAAGGTGTTAGGAGTTTCCTAGGTCATGCGGGTTTTTACCAACATTTTATCTAAGACTTTTCTAAAATAGCTAGACCAATGACTCACCTTCTTGAAAAGGAAACACCGTTTATGTTTTCTAAGGATTGTATTGATGCTTTTTAGACTCTTAAAAAGAAGCTTACCGAAGCTCCGATCTTAGTTGTCCCGGATTGGAACCTACCTTTCGAACTCATGTGTGATGCAAGTGATTTCGCGATTGGTGCGGTTATAGGACAACGAAAGATGAAGCACTTTCAGCCTATACATTATGCTAGTAAGACAATGACAGAAGCTCAAATTCATTACACTACTACAAAAAAGGAAATGCTTGCCATTGTGTATGCTTTTGAAAAATTTCGGCCATATCTTGTCTTATCTAAAAGCATCGTGTATTCGGATCACTCGGATTTAAAGTACCTTATGAACAAACAAGATGCCAAGCCAAGGTTGCTCTGGTAGGTTCTTCTCCTACAAGAATTTGATATCACCATCCATGATAAAAAATGAAGTGAGAACCTTGTGGCGAATCATTTATCTAGACTTGAGAATCCTCATAAGGATGTGTTAGAAAACAAGGACATAAATGAACATTTTCCTTTAGAAACTCTTGGTGCATTAACTAGTGAGAGTACCCCATGGTTTACGGATTATGCAAATTACCATGCGGGGAATTTTATCATCAAAGGAATGACGACTCAACAAAAGAAGAAATTTTTTAAGGACGTTAAACATTATTTCTGGGATGATCCCTATCTTTTTCGTATTTGTGCAAATCAAATCATTCGACGATGTGTGCATGGGCATGAAGCTCTTGACTTCCTTAAAACTTGTCATGAAGGACCCACCGGGGGCCATCATAGTGCCAATCTCACCGCTCGAAAAGTATTTGATGCCGGTTTCTTTTGGCTAACCATATATCGAGATGCGCATAGAAAAGGAACCGATGACCAAATCTTGTGATACGTGTCAGAGACAAGGCAAAATTTCACAACGAGTTAAGATGCCTCAAAACGCTATCCAAGTTTGTGAAATCTTCGATGTATGGGGTATTGATTTCATGGGACCATTTTCGTCTTCACATGGGAATAAATACGTCCTCGTTGCTGTTGATTATCTTTCAAAATGGGTTGAAGCAAAGGCGCTCCCCACAAATGATGCTCGTGTTGTAGTTAAGTTTTTGAAATCTCTTAGCCCCAAATTATGAATGCCCTAGAGCTATAAAAGCGATCATGGGGACCCCATTTTTGTAACGATCAATTTGCTAAAGTAATATCTAAGTATGGGGTCACACATCGTCTAGCTACCGCTTATCACCCTCAAACAAATGGTCAAGTGGAGGTGTCCAATCGAGGTTTGAAACGTATTCTAAAAAGGACGGTTGGAGAAAATCGTGCCTCGTGGTCCGACAAACTAGATGACGCTTTGTGGGCATTTCGTACTGCTTTTAAGACACCAATTGGTTGTACGCCTTACAAGTTAGTATACGGAAAGTCTTGCCATTTGCCTATCGAGTTAGAGCATAAAGCATATTGGGCTTTGAAACATGCTAACTTCGATCTTAAAACCGCGGGTGATCACCGGAAGCTTCAACTTAATGAGCTTCGTGATCAAGCTTATGAGAATTCTTTGATATATAAAGAGAGGACGAAGAAGCTTCACGACTTAAAGATCAAAAACCGCATTTTCAATGTTGGTGATTGAGTTTTACTCTTCAACTCTCGTCTTAAGATATTCTCCGGGAAGCTTAAAACTCGTTGGTCAGGGCCTTTCACCATCACCAAAGTTTTTCCATACGGACCCATTGAGTTATCTCAACCCGATGGTCCAAACTTTAAGGTGAATGGTCATCGTGCGAAGCATTACTTCGAAGAGGACTTACCACCCAAGGTAGTCCAGGATCTTCACACTTTCTCCAAGGACGAATAAATTCGGGGATCGAGTCAAGCTATGTAACTCGGTTACCAAAAACAAAGCGCTTCGTAGGAGGCACCCCATGCTTATCCTTCTATCTTCTTTCTTATTTCTATTGTGATGTGAGGAGGCTTGTACTCTTCTGATTCTCGTTTTTTGTACTTGTGATTGTTTGCAGGATACACCCAAAATTTTCTGAAGACTCTCGTGTTCGGTGTTTTGTCCCGGTCCACTAGAACTTCCTAGCCTTTTCTTGCCATTAGTTTGGGGAAATCCGATATCCTAAAGATTATTATCGACTAACATTTATCTTTTAGCACACTTAATAAACGGCTTGAGATTTTTGTGATACTTTCTTCACGCTTAGGTTATGCATTCGACCTTTTTGAGTTCTAGTATGGGGTTTTTAAGTCTTAGGCTAGGAAACATTGAGGACAATGTTTAATTTTAGTATGGGGTAGTATATCTTCGATATGATCTTACCTACCTTTGCCCGTTGATCTCACGTACCTCGTTTTCCCACAAAAAAATAAAAATAAAAAAAATGATGAAAAAATTTAAAATTTTTCAAAAATAAAATAAGTGTTTTGTCACAATTTTGACTTTCCTGCTGGGTAGGATAAGAGTAAATTTTGACCCGATCAAGCGTGTTGAGATCTAGCTTGTTCCTTAACTTTTAAGCTAAGCGTTCGCGGAAATTCGCGAAGAACGAAAAATGATAGAGTTAAGTATGAGTGGGATGCTAAGCAAGGATTAGTTGGAAATCTTAAGAGCTCATGTATGTAATTTGTGACTTTTTCTCCCATAAGCTCTTAACCGGATTAATATACGTGCTGTTTTTGGAAATTAAACTTAAATCAACAATTTTTATGTAATATATAGCAAAAAATTTAGTCTTAGTTCAAACTTATACTTGAATTTTTCAAAAAGAAGTCTTCTCTATATATAAAAAATTAAAAAATTAAAAAAATTAAAAAAAATAATAATAATAAACATAAACTATGGGCTGATAAAAGTTTACTACCTCTTGCCGGCTCACAACCGATGTGGTAGTCTTCTAAAGAAAGCCCATAGAAAGAATAAAATTCCGAGACCGATAAAAGTTTGATGCATCTTGCCGGCTCACAACCGATGTTGCAGCCTTTTAAAAGGTTGAGGGTTACAATTGCATAAATGTTTAATATTAAGTTGAATTAATAAATAGATTTTTTTTTGTTAAATTCAAATATGCTTTTGAATTTTGACTATTCTATTTTAAAGCTATGTATATTCAGGAAACCTGAGAGTTTTTGAAACCTAAGGTCCGTGAGTCCCGATACTAGTCTCTGTGGGGTGTCAAAAGCCTGGTCACTTAGCCGCAAGGTTGGGATGTGCCGAGACGAAAGTCGCTACATGAGATGATCTCGCCTTCAAACTCATTATTCTCGGGTGGAACATGAAGCATAGTATTTTGCAAAACATTGATCCACGGTTGAAATTCAAAATAGCACATTCACCTAAAGATATAATAATTGTCAGGAGTGAAAAAGTTCACAAGTTGCAAATATGAGTAGTGTTAGCATCTTAACTGATATTTAACTGTGATTTCGTTTTAAGCTTGGTTTGGATAAGTGAAAAGTCGGGAATGATGAATTTATCCTTTTTGGGGCATTCTCGGATCGAAATGCATCTTGTTCTATGATCCCTAACAGTTATGGAAATAACGAAAGTCGAAATATTCTAGGTAATTAAAAAAAAGGAAAAAGTCTTGAAAAAATAGGAAAATGGGGTGTTGTAAAGCTTATGATTTCTTAACTCTCCCCACAAAAGTCTTTGCTAAGATTTAGTTTGGGGAAGTTTTTAAGGTATTTGGTTTTAGAGCATATAAGATTGCGTGAGGACACGCAATCACTTAGTTTGGGGAATTTTTGATATGTGAGAAATTACATATCTTTATTATATCCAAAATAGCCCTTAAATGATCAAAATGTGCAAAAATATGCTTGTATTTGTGTATTTTGTTGTTTGTGAATATGTAGGTACGAATAGTGCAAAAATCACTACAGAACGGTAAAAACCGGACAAACACGAACACAAGAACGGATAAAGTGCAAAAGAGCCAGAAGATTTCTACATAGAGGTCAACAAAGTCAACCCATGGTCAACATTTGGTCAACTCACAAAGGAAAAAATTCTCAAAAATACCAAATCAGTCCTTAATGTTAAAATCATAATTCACAAATAGACCCTAAACCCTAACACCGTTATCTCTTTTATACTTAAGAGATAACGGTCGCTATCTCCTTATATTAAACCAAAACCATTAACCTGTTACCCTTTTTAAATAACCCAAGCCCAGAACTAAAACACCTGGCCTAATCCTTTTGTTATAAAACCCGAGCCCAAGTCAACATATCCCAAACCCTGTGGTCAAACAAACAGTTAAAAAGAAAGAAAAAGGCGTGAGTTTTTGTTACTATTCATTCATCTTCCCCAAATTTACATAGCTCGAAATCAAAGGGTTAATTGAAATTGAGGACGTGGCTCAGCAATTCAAGCACCAAGTGACAGGCTGGCAGAGTTAGACGTCACAAGAGCACCTTATTAGTCCAAATGCACAAGAAAGGACACGCGGATATATGAAAGAAACACACATGGACAAGGATTTTTACACTAAATCCTAGCCAAAAGAAGCACAAATGGTCTGGCACACGGAATGCCACGCTGGCAATCCATGTGCTCATAAAATGATCCAATGGTGATAATTGAGGATCCAATTGGCAATGTTTGGAAGGTTTAGATTAAAAGGAGCGTGTAACAGACTCAAGGGCTAGAAGCTTCTCATGACTACTATAAATACAAGCTCACTCCTCACACACAATATCTTCTTTTTTCTATATTTTTTTAAAGTTTTTAATTAGCTTATGTAACTTTTCAATTAAATGTAATTTCTTATTAAGCTCTTGTATTTTCAATTTCAAGTATTGTAATCTGTTTAAATCAATGAAATCTTAGTTATTTTATTAAATCTGGTTTGCTTAGTTTGTTCTCAAAATTCTAAAAGTTCTTGTTTTTTCTAATTTAAAACTCTCAAATCAATACAGTTTTACAGCTCATCCATAAGCTCATCTAAGTCTCTAAGCTTAGATTGAGCTCAATAATCACTTAAATTACTTAAAACCATTTAAAATCGTTAAATAATTTGTAGTATGGATTTGAGCTTTTTGGATGATAAGCTTACAATGGAAGAGAATATGGGACTTTTACTAGCTTATCCTTGTGATAAGCTAAAGCTGTAGAGTAGCTCCTTAAGCTTTTAAAAGCATTTGTTTAGCTATTCACTTGCTTATTTGTGCTTAAATCTGTGTATTTGTGCTTATTAAGTATGTTTAAGTATCTGTTTTTATCTTTTCTGTCTTTAATTTCTTAGATGATTTAAGTATGTTTAAGTATTTGTGCTTATTAAGTATGTTTAAAAGCCTTTGTTTAGCCTTTGTGCTTAAATCAGTTAAATTACTCATTTTATCTTTTCTGTCTTTAATTTCTTATGTTAAATCTGCTTATTCACTTGCTTATTTGTGCTTAAATCTGTGTATTTGTATAAGTTTATAAATATATGGTATCTGAGTCTTAATCTACAAACTTACTCTTTGATAAGCTTAAAAAGATCTATTCATGAATATTAATCAGGGGTGTTTCTGGCATAGCAGTCTACTTAACTTACAAGTTAGTACCTTGCTTGTGGCCATCGGTCTTTCGTATATCAGTTTTAAAATCTCTGAAATGAAGGTTGTTTGAGTAATAATTTTTATTAAGTTATGAATAGAGCAAGTCTATTCTCAAACATGGTAGTATGATAATAGTCACTACATCTGTCATTGTTATCACATTTGCATTTTTAACTTTTACATCATTTCTAATCTTTGTCACAGCCTTATAGCTTTAGTTTGAGTCTTTATAAGTGTTAATTTAGTTCTTACAGATATGCAATTAGTATAGGTTTTAAGTTTTGTTTCAATTTACAATGTCAATTGCAACAGCATCATACAGCCTCCAAACCAGCTCATTTTCAACACAAATTTTCAGAGGGTAACGGTTATTCTTAGGTTTTGAAATTTAGCATACAAGTAGATCTAGGGTAGTGGTTAATCTATTTCAAATTAGTTTTCAAGAATAAGTTCATTAGCATGTCTGTTTTTAGCCTTAAAATAAGCTTTTTGTCTTTTCAATTTCAGAAACCAAACTCAGATAAAGCTAAAGAATTTTTTGTCAGGGGGGGGGGGGGGGGGGGGGGGGGGGGGGGGGGGGGGGGGGGGGGGGGATGTTTTTTAAAAAGCCTGTTCAATAAGCTCTTGTTTTCCCAACTTTTGTTCAAAAGCATTTCTTGTATAAGCCGTAGTAGGCCTTAGTTTAAGTTCTTTAAGTTGTTTTCTCTTAAGTGTCTTTTAGCTAGCTTAAAATTAAGCGCAAAGTGTCCCTTAGGGTCTGTTTGGTTAGCAGAATTAGTTTAAGAGCTTATTTTGATTTCCAGCTTATGGTTTGTCTTTTTGAGCTTATTCCTTCATTTACTTATTAAGTTAAGCTTAATTTCTAGTAATCAATTGACTTTATTGGTAGCTAATTTCATTTTGTAGCATAGTAGTGTTTTTTACAAAATGGGGGGGGGGAAAGATTCAAAAAAGTAAAAAAAATAGTAGTTAAGCCATTTTCTGTCTTTTAAAGCTCCAACTTTTTTCAGCTTATTTAGTAAATTTCAATAATAGTTGCTTTTATAAATTTGTTTCTTTTCATTTTTCTACAACATTATTTTTAACTTTTTTAAATAAAAAAAAAAAGGCAAGAGGGCAGGATTCGAACATGTGTCCTTCATGCCCTCAACACACGACACTCCCACACCACACACATATTAACCATCATGCTACAATAGCTCATCCGTTAGAACTTTCCCTCATTTAATTTTTCTTACAACATTTGAGCTCATTCTAGTTATTAACTGTTTTTAAGCTTATTTCACACTTATTCGATAAGCTGTGGTTCCCAAGCCTATTTTTCCTAGATACCTCCTTAATGTCAGCGTGCAACTTTTCTATAAATTTTCTTGTAGAATTTTTTGTCAGCGTTAGTTTAGTATTAACATAAAAACATCTATTTTTATTAATAAACTTCTAAAAATTCAAAAAATAGAAAAACTAACAAAAAAAATATAATTCTTTTTAGAAAATTTTCTTTTATCAATATAGTGTTTCTAGGAAAAAACTATTTATAAAGAACAGATTCTGGTTCCGTTCCACGTTATTCGTATTTTAAGCTCAATTCAACTCCGTTTTTGTTCTAGTTTTCTTTAATCTTACTTTTTAGTCAATTAGGGTTAGTTAAAAGTGAAATTTTCATTTTAGGTTTATTTTTGAAAATTTAGGATTTTTAGATCTTGTTTAGGATTCCCGATTTGCGTTTTTGGTTAAAATTTATTTTTCCTTAAGTAGTTTTAAGTTTTTGCCTTAATTTTCTCGTAGTTTTAGAAAACCAATATCAATCTTATTCCATTCAAGCATCAATTCTCAAAACGACTCTTGACTTTCAATTGATTTTCTCATCGGGGATAACGACCCGGGAATCATACTTCCGGATTACTATAACTGAGATCTTTTGATTCCTACCTTTCTTTTTTATATATTTATAAGTATATTTTATATATATTTACTATATATTAAAGAGTGTAGTCAGTCATGATCAGATACCATATTAGGGGATGTGAATGCTCAAACTAGGTTTGAGATTCCATCTAAACAGTCCAATGATCCACCTCTCTCATGAGGTTACACACATAGAAGTGGGGAGGACAGTATAAAACTTATTGGAATTGATGGAATTTTGTACACAACTGTCATATAAAAACAGAAAGAGAGTTTGTGTGAATCAAATTTGATGATGAAAATTGCTTATTGGAATGAAAATTAAATGATTACTGGTGTATTCTTCTTAATGCTGCATAGTTTCAACTTAATGCTGTTAAGCTTAAGTTAATGCTGTTAGGCTTAAATTAGTGTTGCCCGTATTTGTTTCTGCTGTTAAGCATATGTTAATGTTGCCAGTTCAATCTTATCTAGGATAGACGCTGGATAAGGTCATAGAATCCCTTCCAAGTTTGGCTTCCCTTCCAATTAAGACTAAGGTATATTCTTAGGAGAGATTTGAGTATTGATAACTCATTTAAGCTTAAAGAGCTATAACTGAGTATTAAGTAGCTTATTATTGATTAGAAAAGCTTATTGAGCTTATTAGAGTATTAGAGAGCTTATTTAAACCATAGTGCAATAAGGTAAAATCACGAATTGAATATTAACTACAAGAAAACTGAATTTTTATTGATTATTTAAACTGAATACAAGCTTTTAAGAAGAAAATTACATCAAATTGAAAACAGTAAGCTAAAATCAGCTAAAAATAACTAAAAAAGCTAATACTACTCTCGATGATAGATCTGTGTGTGAGGCTCTCTTTATATAGGAGAGGAACGAAGCTTCTTAGCTCTTAGACGCTCCCCTATTTCTAATCCAAGCCATTCAATCTTTGTTTGCCCTCCACGCATTTGATCTTGACCGTTTATAGCCCTCCACTTCTAATCCACCAATGGAATTGGCTGGGGCTCCGCCAACGTGCGTCATACGTATGTGTCAAGAGTGTCAGACTGAGTCTTCTAGAAGGACTGGAGTGAGCACTTTTGGAGGATTTACCCTGCTTCTTGATGAAGGTGAATAGTAAAAAACCACTTTTCCCGCCTAATCCTTTTTATTTCTTTTTAATGTTTTGACCGAGTCTATTAAGGGGTTTAACTTGGGCTGGATTTATATATTAAAGGGTTTGGGGCATTCGGTTGTATTTGGACTTGAATTAGTTAAAGGGGTAAATGGATTGGATTTAAGATAAATTCGCCTTCGGCTTCAATTTCTTGTACTCTTTCCATTCCCGTGCCCGGTTTTGTCTGTTTTGCTTTGTTTTTGTCCTTTTGTGCAATATCCGTTACCTGCAAGACGCAATTCACAATACAAACGAATATAATGTATTTTTACGTATCTATTGGTCATTATTAGTCATTTTAGCTCGTTTTATAAGGTAAAAGGTATGTGTATTTAAGCATATACCAAAATCCCCCATACTAAGCCATTGTCGTGTTCTCATGCAATGCTATAAGTAAACACTTTATAAAACCAAGAATCTCAATCCCCCTCAACTAATTACCTCCAAAAGTAGCTAAGTGTTCATCAAAGGGAATTAAAGAATCAAAAGCTTTGAAAAGCCCCGTTTGGACCATTTTTTATAAACCTACACTAATTACCACACATATTTTTATATTTTTCCTTTTTTTCTTTTCTTTTTATACTAACTAACATGTTTGACTTTCGTTATTTTCATAACCTTTAGGGTCATAGAACAAGAAGCACTTCAATCCTAAAATGTCCAAAGAGGATAAATTCATCGTCCCCGACTTTTCACTTGTCCCAAAAAAAACGAAATCAAAGTTAAATATAAGTTAAGATGCTAACAGTACTCATACTTGTAACTTGTGAAACTTTTCACTCCCAACAATTATTTTATCTTAAGTGAATGTGCTTATTTCGAATTTTAACCATGAATCAACCTTTGCAATAATTCTATGCATTACGTTCCACCCAAGAATTATGATTTTGAAGGCGAGATCATCCATGTAGCGACTTTCTTCTCAGCACATCCCAGCCGAGACTGGATTAGGAGACCAGGCTTTTGATACCCCACAGAGAATAGTATCGGAACTCACGGACCATCGGTTTCAAAAACTCTTAGGCTTCCCGTTAAATAAACAATTCACAACTTAGAACGAAATAGTCTTAGTTCAAAAGCATATATAAATTTAAGAAAACGATATTTTCTCTATATTTATTAAATCACATATATTACACTTAACATTAATATAATTATACTTTAAACGAAGGAAATCTTTGACCTTTTTGAAGACTGCAACATCAGTTGTGAGCCGGCAAGATGCAGCAAACTTTTATCAGTCTCGAATTATTACTATGTGCCTTATTTCGAAGACTGCAACATCGGTTGTGAGTCGGCAAGATGCAGTAAACTTTTATTAGCCCACAGTTTTTATTCTAATTATTATTACCTTTTTTTAACACTTTATATTACCACGATATATAGAGAAAATTTCTTTTTAGAAAATTTAAGTATAAATTTGAACTGAGACTAGAAAAATTAATGTTATTCAAAAATTGTTGATTTAAGTTTAATTTTCGAAAATAGCACTTATTATTAGTCAGGTTATGAGCTTATGGGAGAAAAAGCCATAAATTACACTTATGAGCTCTTAAGATTTCCAACTAATCATGGCTTAGCATCCAACTTATATTCAACTCTATCATTTCTCGTTTATAAGGTTTAAGGGACAAAGCTAAGAGCTCAACACGCTCGATCGAGTCAAAATTTATTCTTACTCTACCCAGCAGGAAAGTCAAACATTGTGACAAAACACTTATTATATTTTTGGAATTTTTTTTTAAATTTTTGCATAAAATCACAATATATTTTTTTTAAATTTTGGTGGTAAAAACGGGATTACGCGAAGGCAAGGAAAATACAAGTAAGATCGAATCGAAAGACCCCCCATACTAGAACTACTCATTGTCCTCAATGTGAGACTGTCACCCCCATACTAATTTCAAGGCATAATCTAAATATTAAGGGGTTTCTACGCAAATCTAAAGCCGTTTATTAAGCATGCTAATAGATAAACGTTAAATCAATAAGATCCTGGATATTGGATTCCCATATATATAGGCATGCGAAGGATTGAAGATCTAGTGGACGATGGACAAAACCACGAGCACGAGAGTCTTCAAAATTCGGGCAATCCTAGACATAAACCACAAAACACGAAACACGAGGAAGGAAGAGGCGACCCTCCTCACATCACACTTATTTATAAATACTATACTAATATACTACTAAGGATAAGCACGGGTTTCCACCCACGAAGCGCTTATTTTTGTTAATCAAGTATTGAGCCTGACTCGATCCCCCATACTTGAGCTGATCAAGGGGGATAGAAATAGAGATAATGAACATCCAAGAAAGGAATGTCCCCTCCAGAAATCATCATCGGGCTCTTAGAAAAATCAGAAGTTATTTTGCCCCGATGAGATAAGAGATTAGAAGAAAGAATACCAGGATTGAAAACTTTGTCTTCATTTTTGGATAAAAATGGAAGCAAAGTCTCAATCACTAGATAAAGAGGATTACGGATAAATGATATAGAAAAAGTATCCCGAGATAGAAATCTCTTGGATTGGACTTCAAAGAATATCCCCGGATCAAATATCTTATTTCTAGTTCCGGAAGAAAAAGAAACTTCAAGATCGGATCCGAGGGAATCATCAGAAGGAATGAAGTCCTAATCCAGCATAAGGGTGGGGTGGGTGGGTAACTCATTAGGCATATGAACATGAGGTTCTCCCAAAATATCTTCCATAACAATGCTAGTCAACTCTCCCTGATCGGGATCAATCTCAAAAAGGAACGATTCATACTCGGAAAAAGAGTTATCAGCATGAGTAGTGGTACTACCACTACTCGTCTCTTCCATATGATTGCTAAAAGCCTCGAATTTGGGTAAAGAATTATCCGAATAAGAGAGAGAAGTATCGGACTTCTCAAAGAAAGAGTCACTATCCTTAACGGGAATAGGAGACTTGGACACACAATCAAGAGTGGAGTTGTCATTCAAAGATTCGATCTTAGCAATAAGAAGATTGATATTCAATAATTTCTCACGAAGTATATCGTCCTTCAACTCCTCTAGGCTGACGAGCTTAGAATCGGGAGGTGATGCCTCAACGCAATCAATGTCCTCACCTTAATCGTCATCACTCGAAGTACAATCATCATTAAAATTGGAGAAAATCTCAAAGTGATCGTTTAAAATATCAAGAGGAGGAGAATTATCACAAAAAGGTACATCACACGTATCGTCGAAAATACCCTCGGACTCACTTGGAATTGGGACAAGGTCCTTAACACTAGACTTTATTACTTCGTCCGATTCCATTTCCGGAATAGTGCTAAGATGCTCGCCCCTCATACTTAGAGAGTTATCGGGTTCCTTGGTTGGTAAATCGGGTGTGATTGCATTAGACTAATTCTCTAAATATTCCCTATATTAAATAGTGTACTCATCATCATCATCGTCAATAATAGGAATTTTCCAATATGGAGTAAAAGCTGTCTGCTCCTCTTGTTCTTTCTGAACTACCTGCTCATGTTGTTGAGCGGATTGCACCGTAGTTATCATTTCTTGAGCGTGCTTTACAAAAAATTCTTTGATACTTTCCTCGGGATACCGCGGGGGTTGAAATTGGTCAAAACCAGAAAATTTTGAATTATAGAAATTTTGATTCATTGGTTGACATTGAAAACTCATATGTGGTCCCCCACAGTTTTCACAATAAGGTTCATTGAAGATCAATTGATCACATTAAAAAGTCTCATGAGGACCCCCGGCAACGGCGCCAAAAATTGATTCCTCCTGATACGTATATATAATATATGTATAAGGATTAGTCAATAATAGTATAGTAATAAGTATTTCGTGAGGATTCTAGAAGATTACTTTTATCCAAAGTAAAATTCAAAACATTTCCGAGTCGTATCCCGACGAGGTGCGAATTAAGAATCGAGGTTAAGTTTGTGATCGCGTGATTTGAATATTTTAAGAGATTTTGATTTGGTTTCTAATTCTACTAATGAAAACGCATAAAACATGTAAAGACAAGTAAACTATAAAAGCATTAAAGAAATTAAGCATGAAAACGTAAACGGGAATTATTTAAAACGCGACAAGTAAGCAAATATATCAAATTTAAGCTCTACAAACGAAAAATTTAATTTCTAAACCTCCTAAATAATAAAAGAAAATTTTCAAAAAAAGAATTTTATTTTTTTGATTATTATTTATTTTTTATGATTTTTTAAAGTTTTTAAACTAATAAATTGCAAGAAAAATACTAAAGTTCGAATTAAAAATCCTAGAAAAATACTAAAAGCTGCTTATGATGTAAAGTATGCAGGAAAATTAAAACCTAAAAATAAACCTAAACGAATAAGCCCTGAAAAATCGATTAAGCACTCGAAGTGCTTTTTATCAAACAAGGTCAAAAAGAGGTTAAATGCAATTTGGTTGCACCCTTGGACGTAAAAGTCCCAAGGGCGCAGATGGTTGTGTGGTGGTGTGTCAAAAGGGTTGAGGTTGGTTGAGGTCAAGGGTTCGAGCCTTGCTCACCCTTGACTTCCTAATTTCCCCTTTTTTTATTTTTGAAAACTTTTTATACAAACTTATTAAACAGCTTATTCTAAACAACTTTTGTAAAAGAAATATTTTTTTTAAACTTGATAAAAAGCTAGAAAATAAGCAATTAAGAGTGACAGTTTGTGAATTATAAGGTTTTTAGTTTTAACACTTAACTGAAAAAGCTAATAAGCTAGAATAAGCTTAAACCAAAGCTAAATAAGCTACAACACCCTTAAAACTAACCTAATAAGCAAGACTAACAAAGATTTAAGCTAAAACAATAAGCCATAAGCTGAGAAAAGGAAAATAAGCATTTTGGTCAAATCTGTTAACCAAACAGTCCAACTAAGCACTTTTGAGCTTATTTTTCAGCAACTAAATGGAACCTTATGCCAAAATGATTTGTAAAACCTTGAAGCCTATTCTAAAATCTACCTAAATCAACAATCAAAGAACATTTTAAAAATTAAATAAGCAAAGAAAAGGCTAACTAAAAAACATGCATAGGCAGTTTACACTATTTTTTTAGTTTTTGCAAATTTTATGAAAAGACAAAGTATGAATTGCAGCCCTAAAAACAGATATCTAAATAAGCTTTTAAGTCTGAAATAAGCCCTAACTTATTTAATATGTCCTATGAACTAAGTGTGAACCAAGTTTCAAAAGCTAAATCTAACTTATGCTAACTGAAATTTTTATACTTATATTGGAAAATAGCAATAGACCTTTTTTGTTTACTGAAGGCAGTTTACTAAAAATGTTTGCCAAAACTCAAAACTAATAATGTAGACCTATGGATTTGATTTTAACTCTATTTAAACATCAAAACAAGAGCAATTTGATCAACAATAGCAGCTAGAATGGATTTAAGCTCAAAGTGCTTATGAATCTGAGCTAATGAACTCAGATTCAAGCAATCAACACACAAGCTTATTTAAACCTGTTTTAGCTTAACAAATAACTTTAAAACTTGTATCTTATACCATAAATTTATGTTTTAAATTCATCTAAAAACCAATTGGCTTCTTGTCAACACTAACTCAGTTTGTGATGTCTTGTGCCAAACACACCTGTAAATTGACTTTATAAATTCCATATTTGTTATAAAAACTTGGATATTAAAGCTTAAATAAGCTATACTCTGATGTGCCTAAGCTTAATTATAGATCCTATTTAGCATAATTTATAACGATCAAATAGCTGAAAACAATAAGTAACTGTGTTTCTTATGCATCATATTTTTTTGAGAATTTATTAATGTTTTTTATCAACAATCATTATAAAATATGATTTAAACTAGAAACTGACACAAAAGCTAAGAACTGAACACAATGAGCAATTAGCAACTATAATGAGCAATATTAAGCTATTCTAAACAACAATAAGCAGAAATAAGCTAAAGTGCAAAATTAAGCTATAGAATGGAAAATAAGACTTACAATAGCCTTTGCACAAACAAGGCTTATCATATATGCTCCAAGAGCTGATCAACAAGCTCCAGCTTATCTAGGATAAGCTGGTAAGGTCATGGAAGCCCTTCCAAGTTTGGCTTCCCTTCCAATTAAGCTGAGGTATATCTTAGGGAGAGATTTGAGTATTGATAAGCTCAGTTAAGCTTTGAGAGCTTAACTGAGTATTAAGCTAGCTTATTAGTGATTAGAAAAGCTTATTGAGCTTATTAGAGTATTAGAGAGCTTATTTAAACCATAGTGCAATAAGGTAAAATCACGAATTGAATATTAACTACAAGAAAACTGAATTTTTATTGATTATTTAAACTGAATACAAGCTTTTAAGAAGAAAATTACATCAAATTGAAAACAGTAAGCTAAAATAAGCTAAAAATGACTAAAAAAGCTAATACTACTCTCGATGATAGATCTGTGTGTGAGGCTCTCTTTATATAGGAGAGGAACGAAGCTTCTAGGCTCTTAGACGCTCCCCCATTTCTAATCCAAGCCATTCAATCTTTGTTTGCCCTCCACGCATTTGATCTTGACCGTTTATAGCCCTCCATGTCTAATCCACCAATGGAATTGCTGGGGATCGCCAACGTGGCATAAGTAATGTGTCAGAGTGTCAGACTAAGTCTTCTAGAAGGACGGGAGTGAGCACTTTTGGAGGATTTACCCTGCTTCTTGACAAAGGTGAATAGTAAAAACCACTTTTCCCCCTAATCCTTTTTATTTCTTTTTAATGTTTTGACCGAGTCTATTAAGGGGTTTGATTTGGGCTGGATTTATATATTAAAATGTTTGGGCCATTCGGTTGTATTTGGGCTTGAATTAGTTAAAAGGGTAAATGGATTGGATTTAAGATAAATTCGCCTTTGGCTTCAATTTCTTGTACTCTTTCAATTCCCGTGCCCGGTTTTGTCCGTTTTGCTTTGTTTTTGTCTTTTTGTGCAATATCCGTTACCTACATGACACAATTCACAATACAAACGAATATAATGTATTTTTACGTATCTATTGGTTATTATTAGTCATTTTAGCTCGTTTTATAAGGTAAAAGGTATGTGTATTTAAGCACATACCAGGTCCACATGTGGTTAAAACGGTTTACCCTTACGAGGTTGTAGAGATCACTGATAAAAATAAAACCAAGAATCTCAATCCCCCTCAACTAATTACCTCCAAAAGTAGCTAAGTGTTCATCAAAGGGAATTAAAGAATCAAAAGCTTTGAAAAGCCCCGTTTGGACCATTTTTTATAAACCTACACTAATTACCACACATATTTTTATATTTTTCCTTTTTTTCTTTTCTTTTTATACTAACTAACATGTTTGACTTTCGTTATTTTCATAACCTTTAGGGTCATAGAACAAGAAGCACTTCAATCCTAAAATGTGAAAAAGGAATAGAATGTTCATCGTCCATTGGACTTTTAGACTTGGTCCTAAAAAAAAACGAAATCAAAGTTAAATATAAGTTAAGATGCTAACAGTACTCATACTTGTAACTTGTGAAACTTTTCACTCCCAACAATTATTTTATCTTAAGTGAATGTGCTTATTTCGAATTTCAAACTTGGATTCAACCTTTGCTATACTTTCTAAGGCATTACTGTTCCAACCAAAGATCTTAAGTTTTTGAAGGCCACTCAGGAGATCATGTCCTCTGTAGAGAATTTTCTTATCGGCACATCCCAGCGAGGATCGGATTTTTGTGAGACCAGGGACTTTTGACACCCCACAGGAGATAGTATCGGAACTCACGGACCATTGGTTTCAAAAAACTCTTATTAGGCTTTCCGTTAAATAAATATTTCACATACTCTTAGAATGATTAGTCTTTAGGTGTTTCAAAAAAAAATAAGCATATTTAAATTTATAAGGAAAAGAGATAAACCCTATATTTATTAAATCCCCATATATTACTCTTAACATTAATATAATTATACTCTTATAACTAGACTGGTATTTCCTTGGACCTTTTTGAATGGCTGCAACATCGGTTGTGAGCCGGCAAGATTGCAACAAACTTTGTTCAGTCTACGAAGTATTACTATGTGCCTTTATTTTGGAAGACTGTGCAACATCGGTTGTGTGTCGGCAAGATGCACAAAGTAAACTTTATCAGGCCCTCAGTTTTTATCTTCTAATTATTATAACCTTTTTTAAACCTTTATATCTACCCGATATATTTAGAGAAAATTTTCTTTACTTAGAAAATTTAAGTATAAATTTGAAATTGAAACTGAGGACTAGAAAAAATTTTAAATTGTTATTCAGTAATTGTTGATTTAAGTTTAATTTCGAATATTAGCACCTTATTATTATTTCAGGTTAGGTGCTTATGGGAGGAACCAGGTTAAAAAGCCACAAATACATTAACACTTATGAGCCCTTTAAAAATATTACTACTAATCCTGGGTTAGCATCTCAACTTATATTCAACTATATCTATTTCTAGTTCTTATAAGGTTTTAAGGGACAAAGCCTATAGCTCAACACGCGCATCGAGTCAAAATTTATTCTTACTCTACCTACAGCTACGGAAGTAAAGGATGGTCTGGTTGGGAGACAGAACTTCCACAGGCAATAAGAGAATAAAGGAAAGAGTTACCCCCTAGGGGGAGGGAAAGTTCAGGGAGTGACTAAACGTAAGGGAACAAGCATGGAGGAAGCCAACGGAAAGGAAGGAGGAGTAAGGCGGTTAGGATAGGAAGAAGGCCAAGGGATTATATCTACCAAAGTTCAGAGGATAGGAGGAAGAAAGGAATAAGGGGAAGGTCAACAAGAGGAAGGAAATATTCTCCGTAAGTAGGAAAATAGGCCAGTGAAGGACAAAAGGGACAAGGAATTCTGGAAGGAGCAGGAGGTAGGGATAAGGAAAGGATTTTTAGGTACAGGTTTTAGTTCAGCAGGGAAGTTTTAACAAGGAAATGATACAGGGAAGGATATTAAGGAAGGAAGAAGGGTAAGACACCAACGGAACCAGGAAAGTCAAACTTTGTGACCAAAACACTTATTTATTTTTGGAATTTTTTAAAATTTTTGCATAAATCATCAATTATTTTTTTAAAGTTTGTGGTAAAAAACGGGATTACGCGGAAGGCACAGGCAAATGCAAGTAATGATCGAATCGAAAGATCCCCACCAATACTAGAACTATTTCATTGTCTCATGTGAGATTTGCACCCCCATAATAATTTCAAGGCATAATCTAAATAATTAAGGGGTTTCTACGCAATCTAAAGCCGTTTATTAGTATGCTACATAGATAACGTTAATTCAATAAGATCCTGGCGATTTTGGATTCCCATTTATATTAGGCATGCGAAGGTAATTGAAAGTCGATAGTGGACGATGGACAATACCACGAGCAAGAGAGTCTTCAAAATCCCGGCAATCCTACGGACATCAAACCAACAAAACACGAAACACGAGGAAAGGAAGAGGGAGCTCTCACATCACCTTATTTATAAATACGTATACTAATTACTACTAGGATTACGCATGGGTTGCCACCCACGATGCGCTTATTTTTGTTAACCCGAGTATTGAGACTCGACACGATCCCCTTATTGTGTCTGGTCAAGGGGGATAGATTAGTGGAAGGAACATCCAAGAATGGTCATGTCTCCTTCAGAAAATCATATCGGGCTCTAGAAATTCTCAGAAGGGATTTTGCCCCCCACACGATAGGATAAGAGATTAGAAGAAAGAATACCAGGATTGAAAACTTTGTCTTCATTTTTGGATGAAAATGGAAGCAAAGTTCCAATCACTAGACAAAGAGGATTACGGATAAATGAGATAGAAAATGTATCCCGAGATAGAAATCTCTTGGATTGGACTTCAAAATATCCCGGACAAATATCTTATTTCTAGTTCGGGTAAGAAAAAGAAACATTCAAGATCAGCTCCGAGGGAATCTTCTTGATAGGATGAAGTCCGAATCCAGCGTAAGGGTGGGATGGGTGGGTAACTCATTAGGCATATAAACACGAGGTTCTCCCAAAATATCTTCCATGACAATGCTAGTCAACTCTCCCTGATCGGGCTCAATCTCAAAAAGGAACGAATCATACTCGGGAAGAGAGTTATCAGCATGAGTAGTGGTACTGCCACTACTCGTCTCTTCCGTATGATCGCTAAAAGTCTCGAATTCGGGTAAAGAATTATCCGAATAAGAGAGAGAAGTATCGGACTTCTCAAAGAAAGAGTCACTATCCTTAACGGGGATAGGAGACTTGAACACACAATCAGGAGTGGAGTTATCATTCAAAGATTCGATCTTAGCAATAAGAAGATTGATATTCAATAATTTCTCACGAAGTATATCGTCCTTCACCTCCTCTAGGCTGACGAGCTCAGAATCGGGAGGTGATGCCTCAACGTAATCAATGTCCTCACCATAATCGTCATCACTCGAAGTACAATCATCATTAAAATCAGAGAAAATCTCAAAGTGATCGTTTAAAACATCAAGAGGAGGAGAATTATCACAAAAAGGCACATCACACGTATCGTCGGAAATACCCTCGGACTCACTTGGGATTGGGACAAGGTCCTCAACACTAGACTTTATTACTTCGTCCGATTCCGTTTCCGGAATAGTGCTAAGATGTTTGTCTCCCATACTTAGAGAGTTATCGGGTTCCTTGGTTGGTGAATCGGGTGTGATTGCATTAGATGAAATCTCTAAATTATTCCCTTTTGAATAGTGTATCTCAATATCATCAATCGATCAATAATAGGAATTTTCCATTTTGGAGTAAAAGCTGCCTGCTCCTCTTGTTCTTTCTGAACTACCTACTCATGTTGTTGAGCGGATTGCATCGTAGTTATCATATCTTGAGCGTGCTTTACAAAAAATTCTTTGATACTTTCCTCGGGATACTGTAGGGGTTAAAATTGGTCAAAATCAGAAAATTTTGAATTATAGAAATTTTGATTCATTGGTTGACATTGAAAACTCATATGTGGTCCCCCATAGTTTTCACAATAAGGCTCATTGAAGATCAATTGTTCACATTAAAAAGTCTCATGAGGACCCCCGGCAACGGCGCCAAAAATTGATTCCCCCCGATACGTATATATAATATATGTATAAGGATTAGTCAACAATAGTATAGTAATAAGTATTCCATAAGGATTCTAAAAGATTACTTTTATCCAAAATAAAATTCAAAACCTTCCCGAGTCGTATCCTGATGAGGTGCGAATTGAGAATCGAGGTTAAGTTTGTGATCGCGTGATTTGAATATTTAAAGAGATTTTGATTTGGTTTCTAATTCTACTAATGAAAATGCATAAAACATGTAAAGACAAGTAAACTATAAAAGCATGAAAGAAATTAAGCATGAAAACGTACACGAGAATTATTTAAAACGCGACAAGTAAGCAAATATATCAAATTTAAGCCCTACAAACGAAAATTTTAATTTCTAAACCTCCTAAATAATAAAAGAAAATTTTCAAAAAAAGAATTTTATTTTTTTGATTATTATTTATTTTTTATGATTTTTTAAAGTTTTTAAACTAATAAATTGCAAGAAAAATACTAAAGTTCGAATTAAAAATCCTAGAATAATTCTAAAAGTTGCTTATGATGTAAAGTATGCAGGAAAATTAAAACCTAAAAATAAACTTAAACGAATAAGCCCTGAAAATTTGATTAAGCACTCAAAGTGCTTTTTATCAAACAAGGTCAAAAAGAGGTTAAATGCAATTTAGTTGCACCCTTGGACGTAAAAGTTCCAAGGGCGCAGATAGTTGTGTGATGGTGTGTCAAAAGGGTTGAGGTTGGTTAAGGTCAAGCATTCGAGTCTTGCTCACCCTTGACTTTTAAATTTCCCCCTTTTTTATTTTTCAAAACTTTTTATAGAAACTTATTAAATAGCTTATTCTAAACAACTTTTATAAAAGAAATATTTTTTTAAAACTTGATAAAAAAAGCTAGAAAATAAGCAATTAAGAGTGACAGTTTGTGAATTATAAGGTTTTTAGTTTTAACACTTACTAAAAAAGCTAATAAGCTAGAATAAGCTTAAACCAAAGCTAAATAAGCTACAACCCCCTTAAAACTAACCTAATAATAAAGAATAACAAAGATTTAAACTAAAACAATAAGCCATAAGCTGAGAAAAGGAAAATAAGCATTTTGGTCAAATCTGTTAACCAAACAGCCCAACTAAGCACTTTTGAGCTTATTTTTCAGCAACTAAATGGAACCTTATGCCAAAATGATTTGTAAAACCTTGAAGCCTATTCTAAAATCTACCTAAATCAACAATGAAAGAACATTTTGAAAATTAAATAAGCAAAGAAAAGGCTAACTGAAAAAGCTGCATAGGCAGTTTACACTATTTTTTTGGTTTTTGCAAATTTTATGAAAAGACAAAGTATGAATTGCAGCCCTAAAAACAGATATCTAAATAAGCTTTTAAGTCTGAAATAATCCCTAACTTATCTAATATGTCCTATGAACTAAGTGTGAACCAAGTTTCAAAAGCTAAATCTAACTTATGCTAACTGAAATTTTTATACTTATATTGGAAAATAGCAATAGACCTTTTTTGTTTACTGAAGGCAGTTTACTAAAAATGTTGGCCAAAACTCAAAACTAATAATGTAGACCTATGGATTTGATTTTAACTCTATTTAAACATCAAAACAAGAGCAATTTGATCAACAATAGCAGCTAGAATGGATTTAAGCTCAAAGTGCTTATGAATCTGAGCTAATGAACTCAGATTCAAGCAATCAACACACAAGCTTAATTAAACCTATTTTAGCTTAACAAATAACTTTAAAACTTGTATCTTATACCATAAATTTATGTTTTAAATTCATCTAAAAACCAATTGGCTTCTTGTCAACACTAACTCAGTTTGTGATGTCTTGTGCCAAACACACCTGTAAATTGACTTTATAAATTCCATATTTGTTATAAAAACTTGGATATTAAAGCTTAAATAAGCTATACTCTGATGTGCCTAAGCTTAATTATAGATCCTATTTAGCATAATTTATAACGATCAAATAGCTGAAAACAATAAGTAACTGTGTTTCTTATGCATCATATTTTTTTGAGAATTTATTAATGTTTTTTATCAACAATCATTATAAAATATGATTTAAACTAGAAACTGACACAATTAAGCATTAGCAACTATAATGAGCTAATATTAAGTTTATTCTAAAACAAACAATTAGCAGACAATAAGCGCAAAAATAGTTAAAGTGCAAACAATTAAAGCTATAGAATGGAAAAATAAGGAACTTAGAATAGCCTTTGCTACAAACAAGGGACTTATCCAATATATGCTCCAGAGCTGATCTACAAGCTTCTTGCTATATCTAGTGATAAGTTGGTTTAAAGGTCATGAAAGCCCTTCCAATTTGGCTTCCCTTTCCACATTTAAGTTGAGGTATATCTTAGGGAAGTAGTTAGAGATTTGAGTATTGATAAGCTCAGTAAAAGCTTTGAGAGCTAACTGAGTATTTATATTAAAGCTAGCTTATTAGTGATTAGAAAAATCTTTATTGAGCTTATTTGAGTATTAAAGAGCTTTATTTAAAAATCCATAGTGAAATATAAGGTTAAAATCATGGAATTGAATTTAACTACAAGGAAAACCTGAATTTTTATGGATTATTTAAACTGAAATACAAGCTATTTTTAAGAAGAAAAATTACATTCATATTGAAAACAGTAAGCTTAAAAACTAAAGCTAAAATGGACTAACCTACAAAAGCTATGCTACTCTGATGATAGATCTGTTGTGTGAGGCTCTTCTTTATATAGGAGAGGAACTGAAGCTTTCTAGCTCTTCTTAGAAGCTCTTAATTTCTTAATACAAGCCATTTCAAATCTTTGTTTACCTCAACGCAATTAATCTTGATACGGTTATAGACCCTCCACGTCTAATCAATCTAATGGAATTGCTGGGGATCGCCCAAACGTGTCATAAAGTCATTGTGTGGCAAAGCTAATGTGTCAGACTGAGTCTTCTAGAAGGACTGGAGTGAGCACTTTTGGAGGATTTACCCTGCTTCTTGATGAAGGTGAATAGTAAAAAACCACTTTTCCCGCCTAATCCTTTTTATTTCTTTTTAATGTTTTGACCGAGTCTATTAAGGGGTTTAACTTGGGCTGGATTTATATATTAAAGGGTTTGGGGCATTCGGTTGTATTTGGACTTGAATTAGTTAAAGGATAATATGATTGGAATTTAAGATTAAATTCCCTTTGGCTCACAATTTTGTACTCTTTAATTCCCATGGCCGTTTTGTCCGTTTTGCTTTGTTTTTGTCTTTTTGTGCAATATCCGTTACCTACATGACACAATTCACAATACAAACGAATATAATGTATTTTTACGTATCTATTGGTTATTATTAGTCATTTTAGCTCGTTTTATAAGGTAAAAGGTATGTGTATTTAAGCACATACCAGGTCCACATGTGGTTAAAACGGTTTACCCTTACGAGGTTGTAGAGACCACTGATAAAAACGGGTTTAGTTTCAAGGTTAATGGGAAAAGATTGAAAAATACTTTGAGGGAAATATTGATAATGAGGAAAAAGAGGTTGTTGAGCTCGGGGGTGAGGCAACGTAATAAAGAGCTGAAGACAAGTCTAACTTAAAGACTTCGCTGTAAACAAAAGTGCTTGCCGAGAGACAACCCGTAATGTATTTTCTTAATTTTTATTGAGTTTGTCTTCTCAGACTTTCAATACGGCGTATCCAATCTCAATGGATAGGGCATATTGATTGTATGGACGTTATCCAATCCTTTATTTTCTGCATTTAAACATTATTGTCAGATTATCTATACGGCATATTCATGGATATGATACGACGTATTTGACAATCTGACCCGTACATCAGATACTTTTTATAGGTCTAAATACGGCGTATCCTGGTTTTGGGATACGGCGTGTCGACTTCCTGTACAGTTTTTCATTTTTGTTTTTATTTTCCAACCATCGAATACCAGAGATAGAATTTCATTGGTTTTTCCTATATCTTATACAGGACCTTACTGAACGAAAATGACGACTTTGGCGGAGTGTTTATATTCTGGAATTTTGTGTGTTGTAGTCATGCTGGCATTCAGACCCGCATTTAAGCACACAATCTTTCTTATAAACACAACATGAAGGATTATACCGAGCAAATCCCAAGGGAGTTTCTCGTTCTAATTCTTTTAATTTCCTGTCCTTAATGTTAAATTTATACAACGAGGTCGTTGTATATTTCAAGTGAGGAAGGAGAATCAGAACGCTTACTTGTCCATATTCTCACAATAAAATGCTTAAATTATGGCTAAATTTAATTTTTTTAAAAGCATACTTTTGTGAAATTATTAGTTACATAACCCGCACACATAACCCTTGTTAGATATTGTGATAATTTAGCCTTATCTGTTTCTAAATGTTTACCCAAATTCGACAAAAATATGAGTGTGTCGGTGATGTTGTAGACGTTAGAACTTGGCTTGGTATATCTATTCGAGACCACAATAATAAGTACTATTTTTAATAGATGGAGTGGCTTTTCTAAACTGGTAAATTTTTAGGATTACATCCAAAAATCCCATACATGTTGTGATGTTAACTAACTACACTGGTTAGTTAACCCCCGTATAAACCTTTTTGTTTACTCTCGTTTTTAGAGTAAGATACCCTTAGAAAAACCTGTTGAGCCATTCCATTCTTTTCTTACATCAAATATTTGTTTCGTTACACCTTTACACCTTAGCCTACCCTATTAGATTGAGTCCTTAATCGGTTACTAGTCGCTTTTGTGTAAAGTATTGTATTTCCTGTGTCGCAATGCAAAATTTTCTATCTACGGTTAGGTCAAAAAATTGCACAATGCAATTAGGTACGTGTGTGAAATTTCTATCTACGGTCAGGTCTAGAAAATTGCACAATGCAATTGGGAATGTGAAAGTAGTGTATATTTTTAGTCTTAATCTTTCAATGTGTTTTACTACTTTCATAATTATTTTTTACATCCGAAGTATGGAGGAGAATGGATATATTACCCGGATTCATTGTGATCGTGAAGATGGTGAAATTACACCGAAATTTGTAGTGTATATATGTGTGTGTAAAAAAAATTAAAAATAATAATAATAATAAAAATTGAAAAAAAGATGAAAAATAAAAAAAAGTGATTTTGTAAAGTATTGTTGTATGTTGGTCGAAATAAACCAACAATGTATCATCTAGTATAAAAGTGGTTGATATCACTACTATTGTTGTAATGTATGTATATTATGGATGTTTGAGAGTTGACCGTTACGGGAACGCCAACTAAGGTTTTTTTGTTGATATATGATCAAGACATTTGTCTATGATTCTGTGTCTTTCTCATGGGTACAGTCGGGAAAGTTACTAGCAACACTGTACCTTATTTGTTTGGACTTAATCTATTTGTTTTGTTCTTTTTATTTAACAATAATTATTTTCCCTTTCCTAATCTGTATCCTTTGGTCTTACTCGAATGAGGATGCGAGCAATCACATATGTCTATTTCGTCGTTAAGGCCATGTATGTGTGATTTTGTCCGCCTTGTTGGTTTATTACTATTGGTAAAAGGATTAGAATATCCTTACCCTATATCACTCTTCGTTCTAACCCTTGGTTTTACTTATGTGGGGGAATCAATGCAATCATGTATGTCTATTCCGTCGTCACGGATGTGCATATGTGGTTTGTCGCCCTTGCTGGTTTACGACTTTTGGTGAAGACTACTAGTCCTATTCTTTAGCTTATTCAAGTTAAGGAATGAATGCAACCATGTGTGTCTATTCTATCGTTATGGATGTGTATATGTGGTTTTGTCGCCTTTTCTGGAATATTGTTATCGATAGAGATTAAAAAGAGTGATCTAACCCTTAACCTTTTAAACCCAAATTACCTTTTTAGACTTCTCACTTCTTAGCTTTAGTGGTGAAGATGTGTATCCTTTCCAAGCTTATGATAGAATACTCGTTACGACCGAGCAATTGAGCGAATAGGTTACATGTTACCACATAGATTAGTTGAGCAATTTAAGCATGTTTATTTTCCTATTTGGTGAGGTGTTTGGTTGTGTTCTAGTAATTGAACGAATAATTGCTTAAAGGAAAAATCCTTGACTACGGTTGGGATACATTTTTCATAAGTTTTTTAAAGTCTACTTTAGGACAAGTAGGATTCAAGTGGGGGGATATTTGATGACATCAAATAACGTCACTTTTATAGAATCATTTATCATATGTTTGTTACCCATTTTGTATAATTATTGCATGAATTGGTACTTAATTGTGTAAGTTTTTATTTGCAGTAATTATGGAGTAATTTGTGAAGATATGCTAAAAGGCACGCATTTTGGAGCTTAAATGAAGAAATCTCAAGATACTATTCTGACTACTTATACGCCGTATCCATCAAGCAAGATACGGTGTATTTGTGCTTGCACTTCACAAGAAGTCATGAAGAATTAAAGAGCAATACGCCGTATCCAGAAGACTCTATACGTCGTATTAAAGATTATTTGAAGATTCTGGAAGATATTGAACGTGGTTCCTTCTTCAAGAAACCCCCAATACGCCGTATTGACCTCAACCAATATGGCGTATCGAAGAATTTCCAGACACTATAAATACAAACCCTAAATACGAATTTTTGTGTGTGCAATGGGAGCCATTAGCAGCTAATTCATAATTTAACCACCAAGTTCGATTTTTAGAAGAGAAGAGAAGCAAAGAAGGTCAAGTAACGAGCTTTAATAAAAGGGGGAACCTTTGCATTCATATATACTCTAATACTCGTTCAACTTTTGGTATCATTCGTTTAACTCGATTAGGTTACCTTGGTTGTTCGTTTATTATGTTTGTATTCGATACAATGGTTATAGGCTATACCTTTAGATATTAGCCATGTTTATGAAGATTTAATGTTTGGTTTGTTATATTGATTGCATGCTTATTCGTTGGTTGTTATTTATGTTTATCAATTTATACTTGTTTATGTGCTTTTGTATGCGACCTATCAATCAACCAGATCTAGTTGTGCCAACCAAGTAGACTAGATTAACCGGGATAGCTCTTCATATAGCTACTTATGTATCTAGAATCATAGGATCACAATTAATGACCTATCCTTGCTATTAGTTTAGTGAACAAGTTGGACTAGCAGGTGACCTGGGATCAACAAATGACGTTCTGATTCCCTTGGTAAGGATGTGCTCAGTGGACTACTAGTATATAAGAAGCCGTTAAGCAGTAAGTTAGTAAAGTCTCGTTGAGCTAAGGGTTTAATAAGATCACTATTATTAATCTCCTAATATAGATTATAAACAACATAGAATACTTTATGCGGATGCATTTAATTGTGACAGAATTAGCATGTCTAGGTTTTAGGAAGAAGTACCGCCTAAATCTAGGAATGATATTCCCCTTTGATATAAGATAATCATTGCACTAATGACTAAACCTGCATTTTAATCAGATTAATCATAGTTAATACAATTCCTCTATAACAGGCTTGACCGCTTCTCCATCTTCTGACTATCTGCTTGTGTGTGTTAATTCTCCTTTACATTGCCTTAGTATCCAAAATCTCGTGTCAGTCTCTCAGGCTAAAATCCCCCTATGTTAGATTTAGGTTTAGAATAAAATTAAATAAATTAGGAATAAAATACTGATAGAATTATGAATTAACGCTCTCACTCTTAGTGATAGACACTCTACTTACCAACGAAGCTACAATTGATCGGGTTCACTGCCCGTTAGTGTTGTTTTTATGTAAATCGTCAAAATATAAATATAAAACTTGATAATAAATAATACCTACACACAACGACACATCAAAGGTGTTTGTGGAGTAATCAAAGGATGTTTTTAGCTTTTTAAAAAATGTCTTAAGATTTAAAAATTCTTCCCGTGATTCATGGGTTATCTTAACGCGTAGGTGATAACCTTGTTCCTATTTATTTGTACGCAATCCAGTCCTTCGGTTAATGTATTGTAGTATACCACGAAATTTTCTATTTCCTCAGAAAATGCTAAGGTCGACGCGTCAATAGCCTATGGTTCAATGTTTGAGAGGCTTATTTTGCTTGTTACCCGAAAAAAGGTTCTTAGCATAGTTACTCGGTATTGTTAGTGGCTGAGGGATTTTGAGAAGTTTTAATAGATTGCTGATTATAATCAGGTAACTTGGAAATCAACGGAATTCTTTAGGGGTATATGCGGCTTAATATTCACATGTGTGGGAAGTTTTAACCAGAATGTTTACGAAAATAGATAGGCTTGGAAGTTGTTTCACAAATAAATCAGTGTGCCGTCGATAAGAAAGGTAAGGAAATTATCTACTTAAGGTCTCTATTCCTTGTTCTAAGAACACATTCCGTTTATTAGAAAGAATGGCAAAACTAAGAATCGAGGCAGTGTATTTTGTCCTAAATGTTGTCTTAAGGATCTTCTTGTGGCGAACTCTAAGTTGTCGATTCCGCAAGCAAGGGTCGATTGTTATGAAACAAAAGAATGGTTCAACATCGCTTAATTTGTCAGCTAGATCATCAACTCGAGGAAGTAGGTATCGATTCTTTGGTTTTCAACTTGTTTAGTTTCTGAAAATTAAGTTACATTTGTAACAAAAAGGGATGAAAAGGTGTGTGTGGGATGGTGAGACTTTAGAGTAGAGAGAAAAACGCAAAATGTTGAAGTTTTGGAATGGAGGACTTTTACATGGGTGTATTGGGAAGTGGAGTGATTCTGATAAGTCTTTGGGAGGTCTCGTATAATTGAAAATTCTTCGAGTTTTGTCTCGTCCATATTCATAGTCATAAGGTATTTCAATTTCCTTCGGGTCGCTCTCCATGAGTCTTGAGTGCGTCATCATTTAACAAGGGAATTCAGACGGTCTTTTCGTCACAAACTATCTCAGCCTTAATATAACAACCCAAAAATTTCATCAAATGCAAAATCAACCTATTTTATTATGATCACAATTATACGGGGAAATTTTTCGCTTTATTACATTACTTGCATTGTGTAACACCCCCAAAAATGTGTGTCGCAGCAGAAGTATGTCCGGGGGAGTTACTTCATAATACACAGCGCTAGATACAAGAGAACGACCTCTAAATGTGTCGTTTGGAAAATAATCTCGTTGATTTCCTTGAAATTAATATAACATTTATCCCATAATTGCATCACCATGAAAAACTTGAATGTATAGACTCCAATGCACTTCAAGTAAGCCAAGTATCTATATCACCTGAGAAAAACATGCTTAAAACGGTCAACATAAAGTTGGTGAGTTCATAGGTGAGTTGAAATATGAATGTAAGTTCAAATGAATGTATTTGTCCACTGTGTCATCACAGTACCATGTAAAAATCCCAAAGATTTATAAAGAATGCACGACACATTTTATGTCACCAAAAGTATCA
This sequence comes from Tanacetum coccineum, assembly GCA_026074375.1. Taxonomy (NCBI): domain Eukaryota; kingdom Viridiplantae; phylum Streptophyta; class Magnoliopsida; order Asterales; family Asteraceae; genus Tanacetum; species Tanacetum coccineum. The sequence continues at coordinate 17,934 of BQNB010004576.1, read as the reverse complement.
ATCTTATCCTAAAAATTTATAAAGAATGCATGATCAATTTAATGTCACCAAAAGTATCAATCTTATCCCAAGGATTTATAAAGAATGCATGACCAATTTAATGTCACCAAAATGTTTCAAGTATGTATTGCCACTTTATTTAAGGCACAGTAAATATCCATGTGAGTATAAAATAATGATTACGATTACTCTAAGCTCATGAAACTGATGCGCTAACAGAAATAATAGCCATGTGCTTATACCGGATGTCCCCACCTAGACACCCTCAGCATTGAATTACTTTACATGTGCCTACACCGGATGCCCCCACCTGGACACCCTCAGCATTGAATTATTTTATGTGTGCCTACACCGGATGCCCCTACCTGGACACCCTCAGCATTGAATTACTTTATGTGTGCCTACACCGGATGCCCCCACCTGGATACCCTCAGCATTGAATCACTTTACGTGTGCCTACACCGGATGCCCTCACCTGGACACCCTCAGCATTGAATTACTTTATGTGTGCCTACACCGGATGCCCCCACCTGGACACCCTCAGCATTGAATCACTTTACGTGTGCCTACACCGGATGCCCCCACCTAGACACCCTCAACATTGAATTACTTTACGTGTGCCTACACCGGATGCCCCTACCTGGACACCCTCAGCATTGAATCACTTTATAACATACAACCTGAGCTAATCCGTAATCATAAAAGTATAGTATGTGTTTACGTTCAAAAACTAAACCAAGTATTGTATCTCCTCGCGAGATGTATAAATGAGTATATAAACTAAACAGGTAATCAACCCTATAAATGCATTTGTAAACAAGTACGTTCTCACCCCAAAATATATGTAAAACGAGTAAAAACAGGAGAGCTATAAACTCACCTCGATGTTGAAAAACGATTGACAGATAGGCATCTAATATGCACAACACAACGGAAGACGAAGCGGCTTGACCGAGAAGTTGCAACTAATCTTTAACGGCTAAGTCCCACTAGCCTAGGATAATGAATTTGGGTTTTCCGATGAATGGTTACGTCAACGCGACACGTTGATAAAGATTTAGATTTAAAGTTGAATAGTTTGATAGTTGTTTAAATTAAACTAAATCAATAGTAACTAGCAACGTATGGTAATATATCCCGTATGTATTACATGTGGAAAGAATATGCCAAGTATATAATTCATACTGTGAATTATATAACAAAGAAAACCAATCAAATAAATAATCGAGGTATATAATACTTTGTAGGTATTAAATAAGGAACGTGAGAAAAATAACTGAAGCAAAACAATTCGACACGTTTTCAGAAATCACCAATTAAATTAATAAAACGTTCTTGCATAAAAGTAGACACACGTCTTAAAGTTACAGTTTAAACAAACATGTTGAAATCATTTACAACAATTATGATGTTATCTTCTAACTGACATTTATAAAGTATAAAATATTATTTTATAAATTTATATTTCGTTTCCTCGACGGGTCGTGTCTTAAATAGTTATCTCATTGTAAAAGTATAGTTTTCGTTCGTTTATCCGGTTATTGTATAATACAAATTATTATATCTTTAAAATATAACTTAGTCCCTTTTATCGGTTTCTAAAATAATAGAGGCTTTAGTAAAACATTACTAAGTATAAAAGTTTATATAAATTTTGCCATGACACTTCCGTTTATATATATTTTCCCATATTTATCAAATCTAAAGTTTTTCCACTTTTCAATCAATCCGCGTGTTTCAAATATATATTCTTATATATTTTTATATAAACTAAGCAAAGTAATAATTATTACAATTTAATTATAAACCATTTAAAAAAACCACCACCTGTATTATATTTATAAATCTATGATATAATTTGCTTAACAATTGTATATAACCCAAACACACCCTTAAAACGGTAAATCAGCTCACAGACCCAAACGCCACACTAATTCTACTAAATCCAACCACATGGACCCCTTGTTGTCTTCTCTAAACCCAAACGCACCCTTGTTCATATGTTAACTAAACTCACCCCTAGGGCAAATCTGCCACAAGGCAAAACGCCCCTTTATTTCGAAAATCTGTCAAACAAACACGCCCCCAAACGCACCCCTAATGGTTTCCCGTTCACCCAAACACCCCTGTTTGAGTTAATTGCCAAAACCAAACACACTTGTTGTTCATCTCTGTTAAACCAAACGCTCCCTTATTCGATTTCTGTTATCCCAAACACACCCTTACAGCTTTCTGTTAAACCAAACACACATAGTGGCTGTCCCATAGCCAAACGCACCCTTATTGATTTATATCAAAACAAACGCACCCCTAGTTGGCGGATTTGCCACAAAACCAAACGCACCCTAATCCGTATTTCAGTCAACCAAACGTACCCTACTCGGTGGCTGTTGAGCCAAACGTAGCCTAGCTGCAGCCCCGAACCCAAACGCGCCCTTATTGTTAATAACCAAACCCACCCGCATCCTTTTCTTTATAACCCAAACCAATGCACCCTGGTTGGTTTTTCTGTCGATCCAAACGCACCCTAATCGGTGCCGAAACAAACCAAACGCAGCCTAGTGAGTCATTCATCAAGTAAACGCACCCTTTTTGGGCGTTGAACACGAAACGAACCCACCCTTGTGGTGGTTCTTGCTGCCAAACGCACCCTTGGTGCTTATCTATACCAAAATGCACCCTGATGGTGCGGTTTACCCAAAAAAACAAACGCACCCTTGGTGCCGGGGACAAAACCACACGCACCCTTAGTGGTGCTGCGGTGGTGGGGCTGGATGATGATGATGACGACGGCTGTGACGGGGTGGAGGTGAGGGGAAGGTGGGGATGGCAGTGGCTGTGATGATGATGGTGGGAGGGTGGTGCGAAGGCGATGACTGATGGAGGTGACGTTGGATGTGCGGCGTGGAGTAGCAGCCGAGGGGGGGAGGTGTGGCAGCTGCTGTGGTGGTCGAAGGAGGGGTGGAAACGGCGAGTGGCGGCAAGTGGTAATGGGGATCGGGTAGATCGGGCGATGAGGAACAAATTTGGTCTTGGCCGGAAAACTCCGCTGGAAAAGTTTTCCGGCGGCGACGAGTGGTGGCAGGCGGCGGGGGAGGGCTGCCGGAATTTTTGAGGGAGGGAGAGAGTGATGTGTATTTGTGTGTGTTGTTTATTTGTTATGAATGAAAAAAGATATATAATTTTTTTTTTATATAAAAGTTTAATAATGAAATAGAAATTTAATAATAGTTTAGGGTTCATTTTGTAAATTTTTATATAGTTTTTGATAACTATCGGTTCGGGACTCGTTTGAGCCACTTATCGGACGATTCTAAATACGAAACTTGCGCCATTGTTTTCCAAATCATCTTTTTGATAAAAATGAGTATTTACTTGATAATATTTCATAATTATTTTTATAACATTTATAAAAAGTGTTCGTTATTTATTTAGTGACCCGGTTACGCCTTGTCCGAAATAAAAATGGATTTCAACTCGAATATTCGCGTTATTAACAACGCTTAAATAATTAAAATATTAAATGATTTTATTTAATATTTTTATTAAATATATAGTGATAATTAAAAATAAATTTAATTATTTTCCCGTTTCTAAATCTTGCGAGGGCATTTCAGTCACTTTCTGTTCGTTTCCGGGTCTCGGGCAAAACTAAAAAGTTGTCCGGAATGTCGTTTCACAATAACTTGCTTCAGAGTTCGAATCGTGAAAAAGTGATTTAGCGTGTCGTTTTTGATAAGTCAGTTTAGAAATAACATATTTTCTCGTTTTCTTTTCAAATAAATTTGAAAACTAAATTCGTAATGAGAGATAAATAATAATAATTATGATTTATTATTTTAATAATTTTCGGAAATTTATCGGCTACGCGGTAATTGCTTTTGTGTGACCGTAAAAAGTCAAAAAGTCAAGTCATACCCTTTAAAATTGCGAAAATTCTCGGTGTTACAGTACTACCCCTAAGGAAAAAATCTGTCCCGAGATTTGATTTGTGTCAACCGATTGTGGACAATGAACGACTTAAGGTTAATAAACTCGTTCTAACAAGGACGACCCAAAAAGTAAAAGGGTAAAATCGTCATTCAAAATTTTGAAAATTCTCGGATGTTACAGTACCTACCCCTTAAAGAAATCTCGTCCCGAGATTAAATTTGTGTTAACCGTTTGTGTGACCAAGTAAAGATTTAAGATTTAATAAACCAGTTCTAAACAAGACGCTGATAACTTTATTCAACAAAATTTAAATGTTTCGACACTTCTCCATATACCAAAAATTTTGGCTAAGTTTGACCAGAATATTTAATCCATCAAAATAGGTATCTCCAAAAATGTCATTACAAATCTTATGACTGATATAACCGCGTTATAAAGAAAGTCTCTTAATAGTGAAAACATCGAATGAGAAAGTGTAGTCGCGTGAGTATGCCTATATAAGGTTTCAAATGTTCAAGGGCGGGGTCTCGATTCTGATATATGTAATGTTCGATGATTTACATCAAACGAGGCTTATGGAAGTAAGTTTCCAACTTACTTGGCAGTACCAGAGTGTATCATGACCTAAGTCTTCATACTAGTATCTTTTTCGTCGATAGGTGTTTATCTAGTTTAAGGGGGTTGCATTACCTATTGGATAAAGTTGTACACGTTGGGACTGCTCCAGGACCCAACATCAGCAACCATAACGACAATAACTATAATAAATGGTGACGGGATATTGCACTAAGTTTGTTAGCTCCACAGACAGTTCGTGATTGCAAGGACTTGCAATGGCAAAAGTAATAACTTAAGAATGAGATAAGGTAGCTCCAAGTGAGGCCTTAAGATTTTGCTGAGCGGTAAGACACGATTGTGCTTCCAAACCTTTTTAACGAATTCCGGTGATTATCGAGTTCAAGTTCATACTCGTCTCATATCGGATACCATTAAGCCCACTCATTTATAATTTATTATTTGCATAAAGAAGCGTCCTAATTTATTTAAATAATGAATTGATAAACTTATGGTTCGGTGATTTACAATTTATTTATTTAAATGAAGAGGCGTCCCAATCCTTTCAAATAAATAGATTTTAAATCATCCTACTTAATAATTCCCGATGCAATACGCGTACTCACATAACCTTCAAGGTGATGGATGACATGACGATGCATGTGCTCTAATGAGTATGGGACGAGTGTTCCAAACTCGTCTTCGGAGACAGGGAGTAAAACTACCCAAAAATATCGACCTAGAGTTCAAGATAGGTAATGAGTACCCGGTTAGAGTAACTAAGGTAAAAGTCTCAATGAACCAGTCAACATAGCAATTATCATATAAATCCTCCTATTACAGTCCCGCCCATAAAGACTTGTAATTCTTAGATTTATTCATAATCCTATGTATAACAGAAATGTGAGGGCTTTGTTAACATAGCAATTATCATATCACTCCTCATATTACAAGTCCCGCACCATTCAAGGACTTGGTAATACTTAGATTCATACATAATTCCATGGAACAAAACTTTGAGGCCTCCGCTGTAATACGATATTGTTATAAAAGTTATGAAGAAATAATATTCTAAATAATATTCTTAGAGACTATTGTTTAACTTACAATGTCTGAGAACGAAACGAGACCATTGTGCAACTCACAATGTCTAAGGTATAAATGAGACCATTGTGCAACTCACAATGTCTTAAGAAATACTCTGGTATTCATATAAATAACTCTTATATAAATAACCGCATGATATACTCAGAGTACGCAAGCATATATATATATATATCATATATATGTATGACATGTAAGCACTTAATGCAGCACGTAATGTAAGCACATAAGCAAGTAGCGTGTGTGCACTTTGAAAATGTTTGATGTGATGCAATGTTTGTGTAAACGGTTATAGTCTAGGGTAAAATATGCAACCTAGTTCTCTATAACCAGTGGCTCTGATACCAATCTGTAACACACCCAAAAATGCGTGTCGCAGCGGAAGTATGTATGGGGGAGTTACATCATAATAAACAGCGCTAGATACAAGAGAACGACCTCTAAATGTGTCGTTTGAAAAATAATCTCGTTGATTTTTTTTTGAAATTGATATAACATTTGTCCCATAATTGCATCACCATGTAAAACTTGAATGTATAGACTCCAATGCACTTCAAGTAAGTCAAGTATCTATATCACCTCAGAAAAATATGCTTAAAACGGTCAACATAAAGTTGGTGAGTTCATAGGTGAGTTTAAATATGAATGTAAGTTTCAAATGAATGTATTTGTCCACTGTGTCATCAAAGTACCATGTAAAAATCCCAAAGATTTATAAAGAATGCACGACACATTTTATGTCACCAAAAGTACAAATCTTATCCCAAAGATTTATAAAGAATGCATGATCAATTTAATATCACCAAAAGTACCAATCTTATCTCAAGGATTTATAAAGAATGCATGACTAATTTAATGTCACCAAAATGTTTCAAGTATGTATTGCCACTTTATTCAAGCCACAGTAAATATCTATCTGAGTAAAAAAAATGATTACGATTACTCTAAGCTCATGAAACTGATGCGCTAACATAAATAATAGCCATGTGCTTACACCGGATGTCCCCACCTGGACACCCTCAGCATTGAATTACTTTACATGTGCCTACACCGGATGCCCCCACCTGGACACCATCAGCATTGAATTATTTTACGTGTGCCTACACCAGATGCCCCCACCTGGACACCCTCAGCATTGAATTAATTTACGTGTGCCTACACCGGATGCCCCCACCTAGACACCCTCAGCATTGAATCACTTTACGTGTGCCTACACCGGATGCCCCCACCTGGACACCCTCAGCATTGAATTACTTTATGTGTGCCTACACTGGATGCCCCACCCAAACACCCTCAACATTGAATCACTTTACGTGTGCCTACACCGGATGCCCCCACCTGGACACCCTCAGCATTGAATTACTTTACGTGTGCCTACACCGGATGCCCCCACCTGGATACCCTCAGCATTGAATCACTTTATAACATACAACCTGAGCTAATCCGTAATCATAAAAGTATAGTATGTGTTTACGTTCAAAAACTAAACCAAGTATTGTATCTCCTCGCGAGATGTATAAATGAGTATATAAACCAAACAGGTAATCAACCCTATAAATGCATTTGTAAACAAGCACGTTCTCACCCCAAAATATATGTAAAACGAGTAAAACAGGGGAGCTATAAACTCACAATATCCTTTAAAAACAATCACGTTGTTATAAGATAACCGAGTAAGTATAAAAGTTGTAGACAAGCATGTATCCCCCTCGCGGGTTTATAAACATTCAAAAGATTGAAAAGCGAGGTTATGAACTCACCTCGATGATGAAGAACGATTGACAGATAGGCATCTAATATGCACAACACCAACGGAAGACGAAGCGGCTCGATCAAGAAGTTGCAACTAATCTTAACGGCTAAGTCCCACTAGCCTAGGATAATGTATTTGGGCTTCCGATGAATGGTTACATCAACGCGACACTTTGATAAAAATTTAGATTTAAAGTTGTAATAGTTTGGTGGTTGGTTAAATAAAATAAATCGAAAAGTAACGCAAAGTGTGTAATATATTCTTTATATATTACATCCCTTATATAACTCGTACCGTGAGTTATATAACAAATACAAACAATTCAAAGATTAATGTGACGTATATAATGCTTTGCAAGTATTATATAATAAGTGTGAGTAAATAATTGAACCAATTAGTTTAACCCGTTTTCTGAAATCACCGCTTAATTAAATAAAAAGTTCTGAATTAGCTTTCCCCCCAACCAACAATCCTTATCTTAAGCAGATTCTGAAACTTTGAGTAGCTTACAAATCTTTACTTGTCATTGACCGTGCACAGCGTAATTTTGTAGAAGTCAAACCAACCAATGACCACTGCCTCATGTCATTAGGGCAAGGTGAATATTCGTTCAGTGGGTGCATGCGAGAAATCACATCAATACACTCACGATATGGCAGTATACTTCATAAACCGATTCTATTAAAGTAGTCTAGCACTACTTCTTCCTGGAAGTTGACATGGTAACTTCAAAGTCAACTAAGTCCTCGGATGAATACATTATTCCCCCCATGATGAATTGCGAACTCTCCAGAAGCATCATAGTCGAAGAGGAGGATGAAGCAAATATCCAAGAAAAAAGGTGTATTAATCACGGTCTTGTATATGAACGTTCCAGTTGAAGAAACTTTTGAAAAAGATGTACTTAACTGTAAAGTACCATAGTCTTGGAATCCCATGAGAATTACTGACTACCATCTCAACCTTGAAACTCACTGTCTAACTTACCAACCTCGTTTCTGTCGGCTATGATGTGATCACTTTGTAAGTAAACCCGATATACCAAACTTGAAAATAAAGTAAAATCCCCAAAATTTGTTACTTAAGCTTGCACTATTGTTGGGTAAATAACGATGCAAGATTAAATCTATAAGTACTACAATACCCAACCAAAAAGTAAAAGAGTACAACACCTCTTGAAATATCACATCGTCTTCTGCGTATGACACTGAGTACTACAATGTAACCTGTCCTTAAGAGATAGTTAACCAGGTCTGCAACCAAACCCCCCCCCAGACTGCTGGTACTAGATAATGCCAGTCTCCAATCATAACGTTAAAACTTTCAAGCAAGTCATCAAAACGCTAGGTAGTGTGTATTGAAGAAAAAGGGTAGCAAATAGAAGGAAGTCTCGACGATGAAATAAGTAGACGCCTTCGTAAAATCCAACTTTAATCTCAAATAAGGGATACAAAATTGACTCCGTGATCATTTGTCATCGTAATCCGAATCTTTAGCCGTTTTGACGTTGTAGTGAATCTTATTCGATCGTTGTAGTGTCATATGTATCTTTGTTTGTTTTGGTTGTTGAATCAATTACTGTGAACGAGTATTTACAAACTATGACATAGAACAGATAAATAACGAATCATCTTTAATTACGAGAATATACAATCAAGAAAAACCGTGAACATAGAAAAATTTGTTGTTAGTGTGAAATTCGTTGTTGTCGTTGAAGAACTTGAACTTTTGTAATTGATACGACAAACGTGAGAAAGATTTGATTGAAAAAGGACATAAGTGGTTGATACAACTTTCAAATCAAAGAGGTATTAATTATGCAACAAGGACTAATGGTTGAAATTGGTCTTGAAACACCAAGGGCTGCATGTTGCCAATTTTGTAAACTTGGTATTAATGCAACATTCCTACAAAAAATATCTCATTCGTTTTTAAAAAAAAATGAAATACACCGATTGAATTTTTGATCTTTTAAACTTGATCGGTTATCGTCAGTGAGAAGTGAATATACCACGATGATCGAAATGATGACACGATCACAACGGTGTATGTCTTAAGTCCCGCCGATGAATGATATTCGAAACCGAAAACCCAAAATTGTCTTAAAACGTGTAAGTTTTGTTCTAGATTGAATTAGTTCGGTTTGCACTAGTAACAACATCGTATCGGTCAACACAAAAAATACTGAATCATCGTGTCCTTCTTGTGATACTCGTTCGGTGCTCAAGATTTTTTACTCGTTCGGCTCTTAAGTTTTCCACTCGTTCGGCTCTTGTGAATTTCACTCGTTCGATGATCAAGTTTTTTACTTCGTTCGGCTCTTGTGAATTTCACTCATTCGATGATCAAGTTTTTTACTTCGTTCAGCTCTTGTGAATTTCACTCGTTCGATGATCAAGTTTTTCACTTCGTTCGGCTCTTTAAAGAATTTTACTCGATCGGTTGATGATGAAAGAAACTAGTTCGGCTCTCCTTAACGAAAACTACTAGATCGGTTCTCAACAAGAAAATGGCTCGTTCGGTGATACTAAATATCAACTGGTTCGGTTCCTTTTGAAAGATGACTAGTTCTTGTTTTTGTTATTTGAAAGCCAGAACCAAACAAAAAAAACGAATGAAACAAAGGATAAATAAAACGTTTGGTTTCCTTAATACCAACAATTTATAAATGAAAGAGACAAGTAGAAGATTCTATTGTTGAATTTTATGTTTTCAAAACCAAAACAAAGTATAATTTTCCTACTAAAAAACGTTAACAAGAAAACGTTTATAACATAAAAAATAAAAAACTAGAACTTGGAAGATAAAAAAACGATGAACTTGGAAGAGTAAAAAATACGAATTAAGCTCAAACAACAAACACAATAACAATACACTCCTGCAGCTCTGATGCCAATTGTTAAAATAAGAAATCACTAGCTAACAAGAAAGATCCGGAGGTCGAGGAGGATTGAACAAATGTTTAGCCATATTATTAGAGAGAAAGAAAAAAGATGGGAAGAGGTGTGTGTCTAGAGAGAGAAACAAGACTCACACAACCCCCCCCCCCAATTTTTTTTCCAACTTTTTACAAAATGAATCCTCACCGCCTCCATGGAAGTAAGAGGGGGTATATAAAGTCAAGACAAGAAACTAATACCTAACTTTAACAATCCCTAGTCCCCGTAGTTTCTCTTGCCTAAAAGAAAACTAATGTAATTCTGATATGTCACCATATTTTAAGGCTAACAAAGCATGTTCTCACCTAAAAATATATGTAAAACTAAAAACGTGGGCTAAAGAAAACTCACATTGATGTGGTAGAACGTTTGTCAGAACTGCACATATTAAGTCACACACAAATGGAAAGACCGTACGGCTCGATCAAGAAGTTGTGATTTATCTTAACAGCTAAGTCCCACTAGCCTAGGATAATGTATTTGGGCTTCCGATGAATGGTTACATCAACGCGACACGTTGATAAAATTTTTAGATTAAAGTTGTAATATTTTTGGTTGGTTAACTATATAAAAATTGAAAAGTGAACGCAAAAGTATGTAATTATAATATGTATATATTACATATGATAAATATAACCCCATATATATCTCCATCACCAGTGAATATATAACAAAGACCACAAACCAATAATTAAGTGACGTAAATAAATTGCTTGCATGTATTAGATCATAAGCGGTGAGTAAAAGATTAAACAATTATTTTGGACCTTTCCGAAATCACTACAACTTTAATTAAATAAAGAAAATTCTTGCATAGCGTAAACGTGCCATAAAAGTAGACACACGTCTTAAAGTTACAGTTTAAACAAACGATGTTTGTAAAGCTTTTACAACATTATGATGTTATCTTCTAGCTGACATTTAAAAAATATAAAATAATATTTTATAAATTTATTTTTCGTTTCCTCGACGGGTCGTGTCTAAAATAGTTATCTCGTAGTAAAAGTATAGTCTTCGTTCGTTTATCCGGTTATTGTATAATACAAATTATTATATCTTTAAAATATAACTTAGTCCCTTTTATCGGTTTCTAAAATAATAGAGGCTTTAGTAAAACATTACTAAATATAAAAAGTTATATAAATTTCGTCATGACCTTCCCGGTTATATAACGTTTCCCATATTTATGAAACCTAATGTTTTCTTTTCCACTTTTCAACAAACCGCGCGTTGCAAAATATCTACGTGTTTTAAATATATATAAATTTATATATATTTATAACTAAACAAATTAATCAATATCATATTTATTTAACCGTTAACCACCATTTTAGTTCCGATTTATAATTTATAAAGTCTCGTGTTATATTTATTAGTCAATTAATATTAACCCAAACACACCCTAAAGGTTTTCCTGCTCACCCAAACACCGTCTCACGGTTTTCTGCACATCCAAACGCACCCTACGGTTTTTCTGCTAAACCAACCAAATGGTCCCCTTTGTTGTCTTCTCTAAACCCAAACGCACCCCTTGGTGCTTATTTCAAACCCAAACACACTCCTTGTGTGTTTCTGTTATCCCAAACGCACCCTATACGTCAAACTGTCCAACCAAACGCTCCTTTAGTGCTTGGCTGCCAAACCAAACGCACCTTTGGTGCTTGTCTTTAATACCAAACGCACCCTTATTGCATTTACACAGCCAAACGCACCCCCCCTTATTCGATTTCTGTTATCCCAAACACACCCTTACAGCTTTCTGTTAAACCAAACACACATAGTGGCTGTCCCACAGCCAAACGCACCCTTATTGATTTATATCAAAACAAACGCACCCCTAGTTGGCGGATTTGCCTTTAAAGCACTAGGGTTGTTGAACAGCCATCCAAACACACTATGCTGCATCTTACTAAACCAAATGCACCCTAATCTATGAAAAACAAAACCAAGGCACCCTTGTGGTGTTTGTCTGGTGTGTGGGTTTTTATGTAAACGACAGAAAAGATTGTTCAAATTAATGAAAGATTGAAAAGTGAACGCAAAGTATGTAATATATTCTGTATATGTTACATATGAAAAATATAAACCCTTATATAACTCATACCGTGAATTATATAACAAAGACAAACAATCCAAAGATTAATGTGACGTATATAATGCTTTGCAAGTATTATATAATATTAAAAAAAAAAAAAAAAAAAAAGGGTTTTTTTGTGGAAGTTTTTTATAATAATTAAACCAATATTTCGTCAACCAATTTAGTTGAAAGAAAAAGTTACCTTGCATAAAAGTGGTACAACGTCTTAAAGTTATAGTTTAGACAATAACTGATGTTTGTAAAAGCTTCTTACAACCATTATGATGTTATCTTCTAGCTGACAATTAATAAATATAAAATAATATTTATAAAGTTATATTTAGTTTCCTCGACGGGTCGTGTCTAAATAGTTATCTATTGTAAAATAAATATAGTTTTGTTCGTTTATCGCGGTTATTAGTATAATACAATTTTTTACTATATTTTTAAAATATTAATTGCTCCTTTATTCGGTTTCCAAAATAATAGAACTTTTTTTTAGTAATAACATTAATAAATATAAAAGTTTATTAGAAATTTTGCCTTGACACTTCCCGTTTATTATATCGTTTACCCATATTTTTCTCAAATCGTAAGTTTTCCACTTTATCATTCATATTCCGCGGTGTTTTCAAAATATATATGCTTATATATTTTTATATATAACTATGCAATTGTTCGTGTAAGAATTTTATTACATTTATTTAAACCATTGTTAAACCACTAATTTGCGGTGATTTTATTTATAAATCTTTGATATTTTTGATTATTAATTTATATAACCCAAACACACCTTTTGGTAAGCTGCTCACCCAAACGTCTTCCAGATTTCTGCTAAACCACCATACGGACCCCTTTTGTTGTCTTCTCTAAAACCTTAAAGCACACCTCTGGTTAGGTGGTTATAATACATTGCACCCATTTGGTGCATCTATGCCCAACTAGACGCCCTCTTTATTTTAAATATGTCGATAAACCAACACGCCCTTTGCGTTCTTTTGTTTTATGTTACTATACCAATCACCCCCGTTTGGCAAATCTGCCAAACCAAACACACCTTATGTGCCAATCTGCATAACCAAACACGCCCTTAGTTGTTTTCTACCAAGCCAAACGCACCCTAATCTTGTACCAAATCGCACCTTTATTGTATTTCAGTAATAACCAAAAGCACCCTAATCAGTTGTTCTTTTATAAAACCAACGCACTCCTATCGTTTTTATAAACTAACCGCACATCTAATCAGTTTCTTTATAAACCCAAACGCAACCCGCTAATAGTTTTCTTTATAAACCAAACGCAACCTAGGGTTGTTGAACAGCCATCCAAACGCACTCTGATGTGCGTTCTTACTAAACCAAATGCACCCTAATCTATGAAAAACAAAACCAAAGCACCCTTGTGGTGTTTTATGCTAAACCACACGCACCCTGGTGGTGGCTGTTAAGCCAAACGCAGCCTAGCTGCCATAATCAACATCCTACCTTTACCCCCCCCCCCCCCCCCCCCCCCCCCCCCCCCCCCCCCCCCCCCCCCCCCCCCCCCCCCCCCCCCCTCCCCAACCAAACGCAGCCCCTTGCTGTTGACCACGAATCAAAACGCCCCTTGGTGCATATTTAAAACCAACAGACCCTTGGTGGTGCGTGGCTGCGCCAAACCATCCGAAAACAAGAACAACCTATTAAGGACTGATAGAAAAAACCGAACAACCCCTGGTTGCTGGGGCTGATCGAACCCAACATACCCTCTTATGGTGTTTAAACCACATAAACATAACACCCTTATTGGCTGCTACGCATGGCCCAAACGCAAACTGATGTGGGCATGCCGTGGTGGCTGATGATTGGGAGGGGTGGTGGCGTCGTGGTGGTGATGTTGGACGAGGGTGGAATGGTGATGGAGAGGATGCGGATTTTGTTGATGATGATGGTGGCTTGGTAGGGTTTTAGTTGGTGGTGCGTTGGTGATGGTGGTGTAGGTGGCTGTGGTGGCGTGGGGGTGATGGTATGGCAGCGGGGTAAGGTGGTGATGGTCTCGATGGTGTGGAGATGGGGGTGGTACGAGAGGGGTAGGCGGATTCTGTGGCATGGCCGGTAGGGGTGGGGGGGGGTAAAACGGCGCCGGTGGCCGCGAATTATGGCTGGTGGGATGGGTGATACGGTGGTGGGGATTCGTTTTTTATTTCGGCGGAAAAAGATCCCCCAGGAAAAGTTTTCCGGCTGTTATGGCAGGCGGCGTGTGTCGCCGGTCGCGGGCTGGTGGCCGGCAGTGGGGCGGTGGTCTGGGGGGCCCCGGCCGGAATATATGGGGAGGAGAGAAGGAGTGATGATGCATGTGTGTTGTGTTTCTATATATGAAAATGAAGAAAAAAAATGGTGGTGGACATATACTTATATATTTTATTATATATGTATATATATATATTTATATATACTATAAAATTAAAGTTGACAAGCCCATCTTAGTTTAGGGTGGATTTTGAAAATATAACTACAGGTGTTAACTGTAATAGTGTATTATTTTGAGGAAAACTTTTTATAATAATATTTAGGGTTCATTTTGTAAATTTTTATATAGTTTTTGATAACTATCGGTTCGGGACTCGTTTGAGCCACTTATCGGACGATTCTAAATACGAAACTTGCGCCATTGTTTTCCAAATCATCTTTTTGATAAAAATGAGTATTTACTTGATAATATTTCATAATTATTTTTATAACATTTATAAAAAGTGTTCGTTATTTATTTAGTGACCCGGTTACGCCTTGTCCGAAATAAAAATGGATTTCAACTCGAATATTCGCGTTATTAACAACGCTTAAATAATTAAAATATTAAATGATTTTATTTAATATTTTTATTAAATATATAGTGATAATTAAAAATGAATTTAATTATTTTCCCGTTTCTAAATCTTGCGAGGGCATTTCAGTCACTTTCTGTTCGTTTTCGGATCTCGCGCAAAACTAAAAAGTTGTCCGGAATGTCGTTTCAAATTAACTTGCTTTAGAGTTCGAATCGTGAAAAAGTGATTTAGCGTGTCGTTTTTGATAAGTCAGTTTAGAAATAACATATTTTCTCGTTTTCTTTTCAAATAAATTTGAAAACTAAATTCGTAATGAGAGATAAATAATAATAATTATGATTTATTATATAAATAATTTTTGGAAATTTACCGGCTACGCGGAAATTGCTTTTGTGTGACCGTAAAAAGTCAAAAAGTCAAAGGGTAAAATCGTCATTCGAAATTTCGAAAATTCTCGGATATTACAGTACCTACCCCTTAAAGAAATCTCGTCCCAAGATTAAATTCGTGTTAACCGTTTGTATGACCAAGAAAAGATTTAAGATTTAATAAACCAGTTCTAAACAAGACGCTGATAACTTTATTCAACAAAATTTAAATGTTTCGACACTTCTCCATATACCAAAAAGTTTGGCTAAGTTTGACCAGAATATTTAATCCATCAAAATAGGTATCTCCAAAAATGTCATTACAAATCTTAGGACTGATATAACCGCGTTATAAAGAAAGTCTCTTAATAGTGAAAACATCGAATGAGAAAGTATAGTCGCGTGAGTATGTATGTATAAAGTTTCAAATGTTCAAGGGCGGGGTCTCGATTCTGATATCTGTAATGTTCGATGATTTACATCAAACGAGGCTTATAGAAGTAAGTATCCAACTTACTTGGCAGTACCAGAGTGTATCATGACCTAAGTCTTCGAACTAGTGACCCGAAATGAATAATCCGACTATCTCTTTCATCGATAGGTGTTTATCTAGTTTAAGGGGGTTGCATTACCTATTGGTTAAAGTTGTACACGCTGGGACCGCTCCAGGACCCAACATCAGCAACCATAACGACAATAACTATAATAAATGGTGACGGGATATTGCACTAAGTTTGTTAGCTCCACAGACAGTTCGTGATTGCAAGGACTTGCAATGGCAAAAGTAATAACTTAAGAATGAGATAAGGTAGCTCCAAGTGAGGCCTTAAGATTTTGCTGAGCGGTAAGACACGATTGTGCTTCCAAACCTTTTTAACGAATTCCGGTGATTATCGAGTTCAAGTTCATACTCGTCTCATATCGGATACCATTAAGCCCACTCATTTATAATTTATTATTTGCATAAAGAAGCGTCCTAATTTATGTAAATAATGAATTGATAAACTTATGGTTCGGTGATTTACAATTTATTTATTTAAATGAAGAGGTGTCCCAATCCTTTCAAATAAATAGATTATAAATCATCCTACTTAATAATTCCCGATGCAATACGCGTACTCACATAACCTTCAAGGTGGTGGATGACATGACGATGCATGTGCTCCTAATGAGTATGGGACGAGTGTTTAAAACTCGTCTTCGAAGACGGGGAGTAAAACTATCAGGGAAATCACATAGTGTTCAAGATCGTTAATGAGTACTCGGTTAGAGTAAATAAGGTAAAAGTGTTTATGAACGAGTCAACATAGCAATTATCATATAAATCCTCCTATTACAAGTCCCGCCCATACAAGACTTGTAATACTTAGATTTATACATAATCCCATGTAAATAGAACTGCGACGGGCTTTGTTAACATAGCAATTGATTATTGACGAATTAACCCTTTTTATATATAATTAAATATATAATACTTATAAATATATAATGAGGATAATTATCAAGAAAATCAATGAAACCGAAAGTAGTATAGAATATTCCCGGGTCGTTTATCCCCAACGAGGAGCGAATTGGAAAGTCGGAAGTTGGTTTGAATAACAATGCTTGAATGGAAAAAGACTTGGGTTTAATTTTCTAAAACTACGGGAAAAATAAAGCAAACTATACTAAAAACGAGAACGGGAAGCTAAAACGACACACTAAAAACCCAAAATTTTCAAAATTAAGCCTAAATTGATTTTTTTCACTTTTAATGGACTTAAATTGACTAAAAAGGAAGTTTAAAGAAAACTAGAATGAAAACGGAGTTAAATTGAGTTCAAAAACGAGAAAACGAGAATCGGGCCCGAAACCCGTTCTTTAAAAATTAAAATTTTGCAAAAATAACCTTACAAAAGTTTTTCTATTTTTCCTAGATAATATATGATAAAATAAAATTTTCTAAAAAAGAAAAATATTTTTTTGATTTTTATTTAATTTATTATAATTAAAAAACAGTTTAAAAGAAAATAAATGATAAAAAATATCAAACGATTATAAAAAAATGTAAAAAAATACAGAAAAGTGGATTAAGGTGTACTGGATTTAGGAAAAATAAAGGCTATAAAATTGGGCTTATAAATAAGCCGTAATAAGCTGAAAACAGCTTATGGGCTTAATGGGCTAAAATGCCCTTAAGGAATTAATAAGCAACTTTAAAAAGACAAAAAATTTATAACTAGCAAATAAGCACGAAAATAAGCAAAAGAAAGTCACAGTTAAGCTAAATTTACTCTAAGTCTACAAAATGCTTAACTGTTAAGCAGTTAAACACTTAATGAGCTAATGAAAATGAGTGATAAGCTAAAGCTAGCAATAAGCTATACCTAAAAAGTAAAATAGAGCAAAAATAAGCAATG